>RDPX01000039.1:1562980-1573778 GCA_003991215.1 Morbakka virulenta | reverse complement strand
TGCAACTACAAAACAGGAAATGGACAGTAGAAAATCATTACCTATTGTCAGTCTTATGATTTGGAATTTCCGAGGTATATTTTTTCATATGTCCACATTTGGAAACAATTTCGGTTCGTTTGTTTAGCAATTCAGTTTTATTTACGTAACTAAAATACGTAACTGGAAACTTTCCAGTTTCTCTTGCAGGCACAAGGGCACGTTTTTGTTAAGTTCGAATATGCCTTGACACGTTTTACGATTGACCAATCAAACGAAGATTTCAAATTTTGTTCTTTTAAACACCAAACGTACGTATTTAATGGTCACAAGCAGTCCTTCAACAACCACAAGTATCACAACAATACTACGCTATCAACGTAGCTATTGTAGTCATCTATTTAAACTCAACAATATGCCACCAAGGATTAACTACAAGAGATCTATGGACACATAACCAAAAACTTGCATAAGGAGACCTACGTGTGATTTAAGAAAAACATGACTGGCGCCTAGCTACAAACCTGTACCAGAACTCCCATACCACTAGCAATGAGAGCAATATCTTTACAGAATGTGATCTTGCCTATCTTATAAATAAAAGAGCAAAATTGCAGCCAGGACCATGATAGGTGACAAAAGATAATGATGATGATGATGATTATTATTATTATTATTATTATTATTATTACTTTTAGGCAATGATTTCTTAACTGATGATAATTGTATTTGATGCAAGAAAATTATACAGGTATACAGCCAAAATGTATCTTGAATGAAAAAAACTTTTTCTGGGTTGTTTTTCGGCGCTTATTCCAAAAATAATATTTAAATTTTTGTATTGGCTCCCATTTTTTCAGAATTTTTAATTTTTTAATTTTTTTTTAAAAAAATGTGTTTTTCAAGAAAAAAAGAGCAAAGAAAGTTCAGAACATTGCGTTATCTAACTGGGAAGAAAGTTTTACTTCAAAGTAGTTGTCAGAAAACAAAGAAACCTTAGCAGAGGTCCAGTTGTTTGCTCAGCGTGACAAAAGATGCGATTTTGGACTCATTTTCGGCTTTTGTTGCGATAATAACTCCATCTAACCAACTAAATAAACATTGCTTCATGCTTAAAGTCGCTCTGAAAGAGAAAGGAGTCAGTTCTGTAATTATATCAAGGATCAAGACTCTATCATGCCGCGGGAATGTAGAAACAAACCAGACAACTTCTCCTACATTTGTGGTCAGCTTGCATTTTTAGCTCAAAGACGCTTGGTAAACTCGCTCGTAGAGCTTATTATTTATACTTTAGATGTAAAGTTGGTGAGAAAGGAAGGATATGGGCAACACAAATGTGTTGCAACAAATGTGCTGCAAAACTACGTTTGTAGGCCAGCGGAAATATACAATCTATGGGTTTCGCAGTGCCTATGATTTGGAGTGAACCGAAAAATCATGTTGATGACTGCTACTTCAGTATGCTTCCAGATGTCACAAAGGGTGTTACGGAAAAAAAGGAAGCCCAGCTAGAATATCCATCTCTACCATCGGCTATTCGATCAATACCTCACAATGATGAGCTTCCTGTTCCTAGATGTCCAGAAAACTTTGGTGAGTTTTCTTTACACACAAACCCATTTTTCTAATTTTGATTTGACAAGCAACAACTTGAATTTAGCAACTGAAAAACACACTCCTTATTTGAGTTTGACGTTTAAAGTGAAGTTCCTTGCCTGGCAACTAGATGACTCAGCTTCAATTCAAGGTGAAAACGTATGTTTTTCTTTGTTAAGGGTCGTAATACCCAAATGCCAAATGAAATGCGAGGATGTGGACAATTGAAAGCTGCTGCCCAGTAGCAAGGCGTTTTTTTGTGAGAGATCATGTGTAGTTGGATGTTGCTTGACAAAGCAAGAGGTCATTAAATAGCAAACGAATGTAGTTGCCCTCCAGATTATGCAGCAATAGATAGATTAAGCAGTTTCAAGATAGCTAATCTTCTGACTTAATCACAATTTCCTTTTCAGATGAGTGCTCAGATCTCACTGACGATGAACTTGTCAGCTGTAATCATCTGGCTCTGGTGAAATATTGTTCCCTTTGACTGCTACAGACCCCTCAAACCCGCAAGTTATACGTCACGCAGAGCTAAATGATCTTGTCTGTGATTTGGATCTACCTAAGCAAAAGGCAAAGCTTTTATGTTCCAGTCTAAAGCAGTGCAGACTTCTCAGGCCCGATGTTAAAATAACCATCTTTCGCAGCAGACACCAGGCATTGCAAGAGTATTTTGAAGAGAGTGGGTCATTTTCAGTTTGTTCAAATATGACTGGTCTGATGACAGCCCTCCAAATCGATTATTTACCTCAGTAGTGGAAATTATTCATCGATTCATCAAAGACCAGTCTAAAAGCTGTCCCTTTGCATAATGGAAATTTCTTACCTTCTATCCCTCCAGGACATTCAGCCGAAACAAAGGAAACATTCTCCTTCTTCAAGAACTTCTTAAGGTTTGTAAAGTATTATGAACATCAGTGGATGGTTTGTGGAGACTTTAAGGTTATCGCTTTATTGATGGGAATGCAACTTGGCTTTACAAAGTACTGTTGTTTTCTCTGTGAGTGGGATAGTAGATGTCGTTCATTACATTACAGAAAGGCAGACTGGCCACTGAGAAAACTAACACCTGGTAAGAAAAATGTTATCAGTGAGCCACACAAAGTGTAAATACCACCTCTTCATGTCAAGCTTAGATTAATGAAAAACTTTGTAAAGGCTATGGATAAAGAGGAACCTGGACCCCAGTACATCAAAAACAAATTTCTGAACATCTCTGATGCTAAGCTTCGAGAAGGCATATTTGTTGGTCCTCAAATAACACAACTGCGAGATTATGCTTTTCTACAGCTACTCTGTGCGAAGGAAAGAGCTGCATGGTGTTCTTTCAAGGCTGTGGTGAACTACTTTCTAGGAAACCAGCGGTCGGCGAACTATAAGAAACTAGTTTGTGATATGCTGAGGGCTTACCAGGAGCTTGGATGCAACATGTCACTAAAGGTTCGTTTTATTCATTTACATCTAGAGCGGTTTCCTGATAACTGCGGTGCCCATAACGATGAGCACGGCAAACGTTTTCTCCACTGCCTCAGTTGAAAAGCGATACCAAGGAAATTGGAGTTGCGCAATGCTCGCTGACTTTTGCTGGACGCTGATAACGGATTATCCTGAGACCATCCACAGGAGAAGCGTTAAGAAGAAAAAGCTCTGAAATATTGTAAAATTAGCTTTTGACTTGTGTTTTTCATGATAATATCACGGTAAATCTAAGCATTTTTGTCATCAAATTACATAAAAAAATTAAAGAAAACCCAGCAAACAACTAGTTTTTTCTGAGATTTAGCGGGTACCAGTTCTGGAAAATTGGGAGCCAACTCAACGTTTTGGTAGCGATATTCGTATTCAGCGCCCCGAATTTAGTACAAAAATGTTCATCTGGTTCAAGATACAGAGAAAAATTAAAAATTTGTTGACCTCTGTTATCAATTCAGAGAACAGCCATTGGTAAAAAACAATGATCAAATTCAATAACACAGAGATCAAGTAATCTCCATCTGAATTACATGGAAGAGAGGCTTTAAATAAAAGATAGCTTATTTAGCACTAAAAGCAACCTTGATACTTTATTCTGAATCATAACAATGATGATTCTCCAGTAAATGATGCAAACACTTTCAATACAATTGCACCAGGCAACAATGATCCCCAACAAACTAAACTTCCATGTCAACTAACTCCACCTCCAGATGTTGTCTGTTGACCTACACCCACACACTCCTCCATTCAACTACCCCCTCAACCACCTGCTGTACTCACTGTTCCACCAACAGTAGATGGGACCACCACAGCCACAAATCATCACCCACGGAGAACAAGATACCCACCCAAAATATATCAAGACCATATTATGTTCAATGAGTAATAAGAGTCCTGATAATATTGGAAAAAGGTAGAGCGAAAGTAATCATGCCGATGCTGATTAAAACACTTCTAGAGTTCCATTTTTAAACCACTCAGATAGCTTAATTTCTTACCCATGCATCTGGAAACCCTCTTGTGAATTCTGTATGGGAAAGATGTACGTTACTGAAAGATGCTTTTTCAATTTACTTGTAACTACATATAATTTTTACATGATATACTTATAATTATGAAGGACTTGTTGCACTACAGAAATAATAACTAAAGAAACCACTTTAGTAAGTATACATACAAAAACCTTACACTGGGATCATTCATTTAAGGCAACCATGTGATTTCATACCTTTGTGCTGACAATGCTGTGAGGGTGTGAAAAGCAGTGGAGAGGATTTCTTCAAGCTGCAACATGGGGTTGGAACATGAATTTCTTTTTTCTCTAGTATATTTCCAAATTGATTCCAGTCAGAGGTTGCTGAATCTAACATGATTTCTATAAAGTAAAAATATCATTGAAGTCAGAGGAGGAGGATTTTGGCAGTGTCAAATAGATAAGCATATTAAGGTATATTTACAAGTATAATTGTGTCACCACCTTAAACATAGAGGTCATACCATGTAAAACAATTACTAGTCATCATCATCATCATATTCAGTTTAATGTCCGTTTTACATGCTAGCATACATTGGACAATTTCTTGAAATTGACTTCCAAGTTATCCTATCCTTCACCTATCCTATCCTATCCTTCAGGTCTCTGCTGACACCTTTTTGTCTGAGATCCATCCTTATCACTTCCTCCCATGTTTTCTTCGGTCCTCCTCTGCCAGTGGTTCCTGTCACCTTGATTGTTCTGCATCTACTTGCCCAAGCATTCTTGTCCATTCTCTCCAAATGACCAAGCCAACGAAGCCTCTGGCATTCTGCATACAGCTGCCAATACTGTCCAGATTCAATCTCCTTCTGAGTTCATTAGAACTGTGCCTGTCCTTTAGACTTACGTTGCACATCCATCTTATCATTCTTATGTCATTCCATACCATGCGGCTGACATCTTTAGCTTTCACTGACCAAGTTTCACTGCCATACATCATTGTGCTACATACACATGCCTGGTAGACTCTACCTTTGGTAGGTAATGGTAGAGCTCTGCTGGTTAACAATGGCATTAGCTCCCTGAACTTACTCNATGACCAAGCCAACGAAGCCTCTGGCATTCTGCATACAGCTGCCAATACTGTCCAGATTCAATCTCCTTCTGAGTTCATTAGAACTGTGCCTGTCCTTTAGACTTACGTTGCACATCCATCTTATCATTCTCATGTCATTCCGTTCCATGCGGCTGACATCTTCAGCTTTCACTGACCAAGTTTCACTGCCATACATCATTGTGCTACATACACATGCCTGGTAGACTCTACCTTTGGTAGGTAATGGTAGAGCTCTGCTGGTTAACAATGGCATTAGCTCCCTGGAATTACTCCATCCACTGTTAACCCTTGCTGTTACACTTGCACTAGCTTCTGGCTCATCTCCAAGGGTGTCACCAAGGTCACTAGTCATTCTCATTATTATAATGGACCAAATATTTTGAGATTCAACTGTTAAAAAAAGGAATTTTTGACACACCTGGTCTTAAAATATACTGCACCAGGTACTTAAGACTTTTTAAGTCAACAAAAGGGCAAAAGCATTGGAATGCATTTCTGTTCTTTAAAATTATATACATGGGAAACAGTGGCTTAATGGTTAATGCAGTTGCACTTTAACTAAAGATGTTCTGGGTTCGATTCTGTAAATAGGCAATAAGTCTTTGGACCTTTACAAAAGAAAAAGCTGTTGGTTGGCATGAAGATGGGTATCTTCATAAATTCCCTGCTGCTACAACAACCATATGAGCCCAGTAAAAGAGAAAAATGATAAAACGATTTTAAAAAATTTTGTAAGGAAAGTAACCTACGTTTTACAACACAAATTGTCATTCTGTAAGAGTTATTGAAAATAATATCCTGATATCATGACAAAGCAAGATTTAAAAATATAGCATTTGTGATTAGCATAACAACTTACCTTATAATGTAATGACAGTGCAATCTCTCGGCTTATAAGTATGTTATTAGCATCAGTTAAGTAACATATAGTAAAAGAGATAGTAAAGATAACTCGCCTGTTCTCTTTGCTTGGTTCCTGCTCCTCATTGGATTTATTTTGTGTTAGCACAGCATTTTCCGAGATATAGAAATGGTACTTTGGTAACAATTTTTTACTGTTAAGTGGAGAACAAGAGAGCCTAACATTGGTCAAGTGCTGCAGCAAGCATTGGCATGTCATCCCAAGAACCAAAAATTTGAGTTTTGTGACTTGGGGTCAGTCACAAGATGAAAGTGATGACCATATAAATACAGGTGAAACTATTTTGTGCATGTTTGATGTGCCATGTACAGGAGCTCATGTAAACACTTAAATTTTGTTCCATTCAAATGAACTTTACATCTAAAAAAATATAGAAAAACACCATATGCTCTAGCCAAATGCTCTACTGGAGTCTTTGTGACTACTAATACATAATCAATGTCACAAAAAATGTTTGGTAATCCAGACAAAAGTTCATCCACTGTTACCTTGAAAACTGAAAGTGCATTTTTTTACCTTGAAGCTAAGACAAAATGATCAGTATAGGCAGAGAACAGTTTCTCCCTTGACTGTTTGACCCAAATACAAAACCAAATTTATAAAAAACTGCCATGTCAGCTGAAAAATAGTGACTACCTTGCAATCACAAGTGCAGAAGTACTCATTGTCATTTTATAACCAGAAAAGTGTTGTGCTAATACTTAATAAAACTAGTGAGACATTTACCAGACAAAGGAGAACAAGTGAGCTACCTTAACTATCTATTCTACTAGATACCACTTATCTTACCTGATCAAAAATTCTTATCAACATTCTTAAATGGGTAGAGATTGCACCATCATTACATAATAAGATATTCTGCTCTGCCAATTAGAAATGCTGGTTCTATACTGTATAATTAACCATGTTCAGTCATGATAGCAGGGTGTTATATTGCATCCAAAATTTTGTTTTCAAAACATAATTTTGTAACATCCTTGCACCTTACTTAAAGAAAGTTTTTTCCTCAGTGTTCATATTAAAACACAATAACAATGGTACCCTGTTATTTCCAAACTGTTACTGAAGGAGTCAAATAGGCAAAAGGTGTCAAGACTAGTATTCAGATAGACAAGGCCTGTCTGCTTCTGGTTAAGAGATTAGACTAGGTTACATGTACTGTAAATTTCTTGAATTCAATAAAATGTGTTTGTCAATAAATTCCTGGAAGGACCAGAGCAGGCATGACAGGATTGCTAAAGCAATCAAACAGTCCATTTTGAATGTGAACAAAATAGTAAGTGCTCCAAAAGCAAATCAAGTAAACTATGAGAATACAATGTAACTTTGTGATTTTGTGAGGTCATATGACAAATATGGTAGTGATTGCAGAAAACAAGAAAAAAAATAACTTCACTAAATAAATAGTAATAATTAGTATTGACACCTTTGAAGGTACAGAAATGAAAAATACATAACTAAAATGTTAAAAATGAGAAATAAAAAAATCCCAAGAAAATGTACAGAAATCGTACAAGTAACAGTGCTGGTTTTATGGATGTCTTAAAGGATCAAGAAAAGAACACAAACTGTTGATGAAATAAATGTTATAAAAAGTATGTAATAGTCTGCCCTATTAGTGGTTACCAGCTTCAAAAGGATTAACAAAATACCACAATGAACAAAAAGCTAAGAAAAGAAAGTGCAAATGAAAAATTTGGCTGTGAATTTCAAGAGCATCAAACAACTGATCCACAAATTTAAAGTACATAAACAGGAATGCACATCAGTCTAATTACAAAATGATAAAGGAAGGATTTCTCAAAATGATGCAATACATAAATCATTAGTTTCAACCCATTACAATTTATCATAGCAATATGGTTCCTTTTTTAAAAAATAAAGTAAAATTCAACATTGCTACTCTTTGTTTTATAGAAATTTAATTCAAGATTTTTGATACTCAAATCCAAAATATGGTATGGATGTAAGAAATTTTTCTTTGTTCTTACATCAAACAAGATACAAATACAGAAAACGTTTTGAAAATTCTGATTATATACGAACCTATTTTGCCTGATAAATTTGAGCAAAGCATCCTTAGTTCTGTAACAACTTCTAAACTTATATTGCATAAAAAAGCCCACCATGTTCACCAGAATATGCTGGAGGTACAGTTACTGCATAAAATTTCCAGTTCAGTATGCCTCGTCTGTACTGTACACTGTTAGATAAATAAAAGCACTGGTATGTCAATCTAGCTGCTTCCGTTGACTTTACGATGCCAAATAATGACAGAATTCCCCTAAGTCAGTAAAATTACTAGTTTCTGTCTTTTGGGGAGGGGGGGGGGGAATGATGAGCATAAATAATTTCCATTACTAAATCTATTAAAAAATGTCACATGGAGAAATTCTAAATAACAAAATAGCTTTCCCTATAAATATAAACTAACAAACGTTTTATTGTCGTAATAAATTCTATGTGACGAGATGAACTGTATGCATACCCATCTTAGATATTTCTTTTTAAGAGACTAATTAGTGTTATCCTGTATCCCTCACAACTCGTTTCTATGCTTCGAGTATCCATTAATTCAAAGTTCGTTACATTTCTGTGAAATAACTATAAGTATTGAACTAGACTGAAAAAAAGCTACAAATATTAAGGTTGAATGGGTTACTAAACAATTAACTCACATTTAATTTTGTGGCAAATGTTAGTGTGCCAAAGCCCCTCTTCTTGAGAAGCCTCTGCTTCTTCATGCTCATTTTGGAACTTAGCTCAGTCTCGCAGTGGTTCGAGTTTCCCGCCACCCTAACACCTTTTTCAGAACGAGACAGGGATGGAAAATGCCTCAGGCTAATGGGCCAAACTTCCTTTGAAAGCAACACAGTTGTTTAAAGGCCAAGGCCAAGTAAGATTTGGGTCAAAAACTAAGCAACCACTTACCAGGTTCAGATTTTTAAAATTGTAATGAGCTAAAGCAAGCATCTAGTTTCAGATTTAAGAAAGATTTTTAACAATTACTATTGACTTTTTTTTTTGTTTTGTTTTAACGTCATTTTCCCCCAGTAACTTGGGCTCAGACCGTGCCCTTCGCAGGGACTTGGGTTTGGCATTGAGGAATTTCTTGGCCGGATGCCCTTCCCGACACCAACCAATCGCTTTCTCTTTTATGAAGTTTCAAAGTCGCCCTCCGGGGAGTTGAACCCGAAATTCTTGGTTACGGAGCAGTTGCACCAACCATTAAGCCACGGCTCCTGCAGGTGCTGCTGCTCTATCAGTTCCATCCATAGTTATTAGTGATACTATACTGTCTGACAGTCCTTTCGAATTAAACAAACTGTCATTGTTACTATCGGTGGTATTGAGACGTCCTGGTTTTTGAAAAAGGGCTTTTCTAAATTATTTGAAACAAGCCAATATACTAGTTGTTTATCAGAATTTGTTTTTGCTTGCAGTGATTTTATTGTCTGCGTCGTATTATTTATTGCAATTGCTCTAATCGTCAAGTCATTTAAAGATGTCCTGTTTGATGAACGGTTCTAAAGTGGCAGCATAACCACCATCAACTGGTTACCATATACTGTATATGTCGCATTTACCACGCCGAACCAACGAATCCCTAATAGAGATTTGACCTTCTCCTGAAATCGACTAGACACCGAGGCTTCTAGACATAAAGAACAAACTTCTTTTTTCCCCTACTGATGTTTCAACAAATTTTGTCCTTGTAACATGCCTAGGGTTGGATCAACTTGCAGCTACCAACCAGATCAGCAGGTGGCGGCGAAGCGCTTTCAGATATAGAGCTAGGGGTAGCACCTTAGCTTCCAAGAAATATCACATAACTCCCCTTCACAAGTTCCTATGACAATGCGATTAAAGGTCGTGGTAAGCTTTGCCTGCAGCCGTAGCCTAAATGTTAAATCTCCCGCTGCCTGGTGGTCAGTTGCTACAACACAGACTATGGGTGAGGTAAACCCGAACGAAAACGTCAAGGGTGGGATAGGCCCAGAAAGTCACCACCCGAAATTGAAATCGTTACGACTCCTCAGGGCATACGAATGACTGGACTGGTCAGACGGACTTCAAAATGGAACACCGAACACGGATTACAATTATTAATAGGGGTTCTGAATATTGGAAAGGCTAAAAACAAATATGAAGAGCTAATATATATGATGGAAGAAAGGAAAATTAACATCCTAGGGCTCTGTGAGACAAGAGAGAAAAATTCAGGTAAACAAACCTTGCATGATGACTAAAAATATAAAAATAAATATGAAAAATGAAACAGGAATAATCCTCTAAGAAAGCATATCTAGATGACTTACAGATTATAAAATAATTACCAAAGGCTTCTGCAGATCAAACAGAAACTGAAACAACAAGAACTAATGAAACTGCAAGTCTGTGCACACAACAAGGTAGGTCTGATAAGGAAAAGAAGGAGTTTTTTGAGCTACTTCAGACCACAATTGACACTGAGAGATTTGATGAGGAAGTTGTCATTGTGGGGGACGTTAATGGGCATGTAGGTAGTGACAGGGGCGGATATGAAAACTTCTTTGGGTATTTTTGCATTGGAAACAGAAAGGTAGAAGGAAAGCGACAGCTTGCCTTTTGCGACAGAAATCAGCCATAAATGGACGTCGTGTGATTTCAACAGCAATATAGAAGGCTATGACAACTAACAGCACATTACAGATTAGAAGCGTCAGAGCGATTCCATCTGCACCATCTG
>RDPX01000039.1:1517099-1562385 GCA_003991215.1 Morbakka virulenta | reverse complement strand
TATCAGTTCCATCCATAGTTATTAGTGATACTATACTGTCTGACAGTCCTTTCGAATTAAACAAACTGTCATTGTTACTATCGGTGGTATTGAGACGTCCTGGTTTTTGAAAAAGGGCTTTTCTAAATTATTTGAAACAAGCCAATATACTAGTTGTTTATCAGAATTTGTTTTTGCTTGCAGTGATTTTATTGTCTGCGTCGTATTATTTATTGCAATTGCTCTAATCGTCAAGTCATTTAAAGATGTCCTGTTTGATGAACGGTTCTAAAGTGGCAGCATAACCACCATCAACTGGTTACCATATATATGTCGCATTTACCACGCCGAACCAACGAATCCCTAATAGAGATTTGACCTTCTCCTGAAATCGACTAGACACCGAGGCTTCTAGACATAAAAAACAAACTTCTTTTTTCCCCTACTGATGTTTCAACAAATTTTGTCCTTGTAACATGCCTAGGGTTGGATCAACTTGCAGCTACCAACCAGATCAGCAGGTGGCGGCGAAGCGCTTTCAGATATAGAGCTAGGGGTAGCACCTTAGCTTCCAAGAAATATCACATAACTCCCCTTCACAAGTTCCTATGACAATGCGATTAAAGGTCGTAGTAAGCTTTGCCTGCAGCCGTAGCCTAAATGTTAAATCTCCCGCTGCCTGGCGGTCAGTTGCTACAACACAGACTATGGGTGAGGTAACCCCGAACGAAAACGTCAAGGGTGGGATAGGCCCAGAAAGTCACCATCCGAAATTGAAATCGTTACGACTCCTCAGGGCATACGAATGACTGGACTGGTCAGACGGACTTCAAAATGGAACACCGAACACGGATTACAATTATTAATAGGGGTTCTGAATATTGGAAAGGCTAAAAACAAATATGAAGAGCTAATATATATGATGGAAGAAAGGAAAATTAACATCCTAGGGCTCTGTGAGACAAGAGAGAAAAATTCAGGTAAACAAACCTTGCATGATGACTAAAAATATAAAAATAAATATGAAAAATGAAACAGGAATAATCCTCTAAGAAAGCATATCTAGATGACTTACAGATTATAAAATAATTACCAAAGGCTTCTGCAGATCAAACAGAAACTGAAACAACAAGAACTAATGAAACTGCAAGTCTGTGCACACAACAAGGTAGGTCTGATAAGGAAAAGAAGGAGTTTTTTGAGCTACTTCAGACCACAATTGACACTGAGAGATTTGATGAGGAAGTTGTCATTGTGGGGGACGTTAATGGGCATGTAGGTAGTGACAGGGGCGGATATGAAAACTTCTTTGGGTATTTTTGCATTGGAAACAGAAAGGTAGAAGGAAAGCGACAGCTTGCCTTTTGCGACAGAAATCAGCCATAAATGGACGTCGTGTGATTTCAACAGCAATATAGAAGGCTATGACAACTAACAGCACATTACAGATTAGAAGCGTCAGAGCGATTCCATCTGCACCATCTGATTCCGATCATAGATTAATGGTCATGGACACAGAACTGATGACGCCTCGAATGAAACCCACTAGACTAAAGAAAAAGGTTTTTACTGCAGGACTGAAGTCTTGCAAGAACAAGGATAACTTTGAAGAAGCTCTCAAGAAAGAATTCACATCATTTATGAACACAGCATACATGAATGTGTGTACCAAATGGAGCAAGATCAGAAATTCAATAATATATGTGATTGACAACACTGTAGGTTTCTACTACACATCGAATAACAAAAAGAAAAAGAAACCATGGTGGACCGATGAACTGAAGCAGATTGTGAACGAGAAAAATGTTTCTTCGACAGTGGATGAAACATCAAAGACCTGAAACTCAACAATCTTACGCCGCAGCAAGAAAGGCTTGTAATCGAACACGAAAGAAATGCCAATCTGTAATGCAGCAATCATATCGACAGAATATCCTACACCCTTCCAGTAATATGGCTTCCAGCACTGAAGAAAGAAACACAACAAACACAACATAGGTATGGCGCCACTTCCCGAAACAACTCGAGCCCTGTCTACAGGCACGTCTGCACTACCAAAGTATAAAATAGCAGTATCTAGTCATTTTAGTAGCCTGACGATTGGGAGAATTATCTCTTGAAATATAGCTCGGAAAAAGCTTATGACTTATGACATGATAAAGATGTCATAAAGCTCTTACATGTATGGCTTCCTCTGAGTCCATAAAGTTCAGAATTTTCAAGTGCTAATGATGTTGGTAAAGGTTCTCCAAAGCGCAATGGACCCAAGTTCCATATTCTGGTTGTTGCTATACGGACAGACTGTAAGAAATTTGAGGTATTTATTTATTTATAATGGGTCTTTATACAGAATGAGTCACTTCAACAAAAAATATGTTGTTATCAATGTGAGTCCTGTTTAAAAATCATAAAATCTAAAAACTAATACTACATACACTAAAACTGTAAATACAAATAAAAATCAAAGTTTTNAATGAAAGCCACTACAACCAAGAACTTAGAATCAGCTGAAAGTTGGCTCTACAGAAGAATGCTTCGAGTCTCTTACATAGAGCATGAAAATAACGAAAGTATTCTGCAAAGGATTGGAGAAGAACGCCACCTCATTAGGACCATCGTAAAAAGACAAGCAAGTTTTGTTGGCCATGTCATCAGAAAACAAATAATAGAACATCTCTGCTTGTCAGGAAAGAACCCCAGAAAAGAAGGCTCGTGGGGGACAGCGATGGCTATTCCTTGATCAACTAATGAAATCTACGGGCATCAAGGACATAAGAGGACTATTTGACGCTTGTAATCGAAGGCAGTTATTTTCTATTTAGTAATTTCATAAAAGAATAAACAAAACATATAGTGATCACAACCACGCGAGATGCAAAAGACTATAAAACAGTACACATATAAGTACAATGTTGTTTCGACATAAGTATGGTGTAAGCTGGAGGCGTTCGGGTAAAGCCAGGATTGGAGCGGTACTGATGTTGAAACAGCCAAAAGATATATTAAGAAATAAAATTATTTAGCTAAAAAATTGCTTCACTCCTAATTAAAAATTTATCAAAGTTATCAATTTTTGTCACATCCCTGTGAGAAAAGTTGGACCCTTGTGGCACTCCAGAGTATAGACTTTTAGACCCAGATAAGCAACCGTTGTACGATGTTTTGATTTTATGATGGAAGAGATGGTCTATGAACCACTCCAGTTCAATACCATTGATACCATACGCCGTAAGCTTTGCAAGTTGTTGTTGTGTAAGCTGCTGGAGGCAGACTGGAAGACCACCCCGGTGAGCTCGATCTAGTCTCATGAAACCGAAAACCAACCTCCTCTCAATGCCGAACAAATGAATATCCAAAGCCCACAGCAACGCCCCCGCAGTATGCATCTGTGTCCAAGTGGGTAGTTTGCACTGGGAATATATCTCTTAACTACAGGGGCGTCGAAGACGTACATTTCCTGGCTGGTTTTTCATTGGTGAAATAGAACCTACAGTTGTTATCCTACCACACCAGGTGGCGCCACCTATACATCCCAGCNAAGCTTGGACCATGAATGCCACTACAACCAAGAACTTAGAAGCAGCTGAAATGTGGCTCTACAGAAGAATGCTTCGAGTCTCTTACATAGAGCATGAAAATAACGAAAGTATTCTGCAAAGGATTGGAGAAGAACGCCACCTCATTAGGACCATCGTAAAAAGACAAGCAAGTTTTGTTGGCCATGTCATCAGAAAACAAATAATAGAACATCTCTGCTTGTCAGGAAAGAACCCCAGAAAAGAAGGCTCGTGGGGGACAGCGATGGCTATTCCTTGATCAACTAATGAAATCTACGGGCATCAAGGACATACTGTCAGTGTTTCAGTACAACACTGAAAAGCATCAGCAAACCACAAGCAAGAAGCAAGGCAAATGGGTTTGGAAAGAAACCAGAAACAATAAACCTTCATTACTACCAGGGGGGAGCACCACTTCCAGATAGATTTTCCAAATCGACGACAAACCAGATTCGAAATCACATGAACAACGAAATCGATTTCTTCCATGGTACGGAAGAACAGCTTAAAAAATGAAAGCTATTCGTTGCTAGCCAGTCAGGAAAATCTGGCTAATCAGCATCCAGGCGTCACGACGTGGAGGTTGCCTTCTTGGATACCCAGCTTTGCAAGTAATTTTGAGTGACTTAAAGTGTCAAATGCTCTGCTTAGATCGATGAAGAGAGCACCTGCAAGATATCCTTCATCCACATCGTGTCTGATGGAGTCGATGAAATCTGAGAAGCAAGTTGGGTTGATGTCCTATGACGAAAACCGTACTGTGATGGAGGAAGAAGATTATCGGTTTCTAGGTGTGACATCAATTGCTTGTCAACAGCCTTCTCAATGACTTTTGATATGATGGATAAGACAGATATTGGTCTGTAGTTCTCAAATTGATTACGAGCACTAGACTTGTAGATAGGAATTACTGGGACCTCTTTCCATTCTTTTGGAATTTAACCCGTTTTCAGTGATAAATTAATGAGGTAACTGAGAGGGGCTGATATCACAGAGGCTGAGCCTTTTATTAGGCGAGCCGGATGTCCATCGTTTCCTGTCGCTTTCTTCTTTTTGAATTTCTTTAGTTGGTTTTCTATTTCCACTTTTGGAACGTATTGAAATTGAAAATTACGATAAGTTCGTTTTGGAATTTTGGATTGTTTTTTTCGGACAAAGTCACAAAATTTAAAAGTTTGTTCTTTCAATGATTGTATAATGGTAGAGTAAAACGAACAAAAGCCATTGAGGATTTCATGGTCATTTTAGAGTTTTCTTTTTTTATTTTAAAGGAAAGGCTGGCGCACATGCATTTTTAGATTTGGTGGGTGGGAATGGATATTTTCTTCAAGCAATTCCAAAATTTATTACATTCGTTTGCGTTTTCTCTCAGAAGTTCTTTATTGTAATTATTCTTATCTTAACAGAGCATGTTGTTAGCAAGATTTCTCTTTTGCTGGCATAATTTTCTGTCAATTAACGATCTTGTGCGTTTCCATTTACGATATAATTTGTCTCTACTATTCATTTGTTCTATTATCTCCACACTCAATCAGAAGATGGTTTTCCTTTCACACATTTTGTTATCATGGGTGCATGTTTATTAAATGACGAAGTTAAGTAAGATTTGATTAAGTCCCAAGCGTCGTTTACATCATTTATTCAATAAACTACGTTCTAATTTAACGATTAAAGGTCATTGTTCATTTCTGTAGGATTGTAATCTTTGAAATCACGCCGTGAATTTCCTTTGATTGGTATTTATGGTTGTTAATTTCCCACACACAACCAATCATTTCATGATCACTCATGCACATTGGAATCGTTTCTGCGTAGATAATGTTCGATGTAGTATTGCTAGCAATTATATCGATAAGTGTTCCATTACTTTTATTACGAGTTTGTTTTGTAATCAATTGTTTGAAACCGTACAAAGAAAGAATTTACTTAAATTCTTTGTTATCATTTGTCAAAAGGTTCACATTAACAATCTCCCAAGATGATACCTTCATTTTTATCTTGAGTAGCTTTAGATAAACTGTTTGAAAATTTGACATTGAAATCCTTAGATAGATATGATGATGTGTCTTGGAGTCGGTATAAAATACAAATACAGTAACCTTTCGAACTTTTAAGAGTATTCTCTAGCCATAAACTCTCAGTTGAATCATCTTCAAGATCCTCTCTCCTGTTCCGACGTAGTCGATTTGAAATATAAGCTGCAACTTCGCCGCCTCTACCATTTTTCCTGGGTTTATATATGAACGTTTACCCCAGTATATCATATATACAGTCAATGTCTATTTATTGCATGTGTGTTTCACTAAGCGTAAATAATTCTATCTTGTTTGAGCGTTGCAGAAATTCTTCCACTAGTTATTTCTTTGAAAAAAGTCCAGAAATGTTTTTATGAAATATATGTATCTCTTTAGAGTTTAGAAGATTTGATAACTCGACAGGATTGAATGGACCAGAACATATTTCCACATAACCAGATGTAATCAGCAATAACACAAGTTGGAGTAGATTTTGGATATGCAAATCTACTTTTCAAAACAAATACGTTTGAGAACCCATAACAACACTCACTTTCCGAGAATACTTCACTTCAGTTCATAGTAATACTGATACCATCCCTAGTTAAACAGGAAGCATCTTTTACCATAAATAAAGAAACATCAAACATGAGAGCAAGCAAACACACGTCCGCCTTCAGTGTTGCCATCTTGATTGATTTGGACTAGTTGTTGAAAATAAAGAAACACAAACACGTAGATAGTGGGGCAATTGAGTCTATATGTTCTGGACAAATTAAAGGCAATCAGCAGTATTTGGCAAGGCAATTTGAAATCACAAAGTTTCTTGTAACAAATGAAGTCCTTCTCAAAGATACTGATGGCATGACTGGGACCTATTTTGGAATCTGATACAGTAAACTTTGGGTATAGACAAGAAGTTTGCGAGGGAGTAGCAAAAAAAGCCAGATAATGCAAGATACAACATACTTCAATTTAAAAATATAATTATTAGCATGATGCTCCAAAGCTTAAAGGAGAAGAACCTGCCACAGATAAGATTTTTGATACTAAACTATTCAGAATTAAGTGTGACGAGACAAGAGACGTTTTTAAAGTATCAACAGCACAAGGTAACGGTGATTAGTCAACATTAAATCGCCGAAGAGGAAGAAAGTAACATCTATTTTTTTTGTTGGAACCAGGTTGTGAAGCATTTGGGCGGTTCAACCTCTCATCTAATACTGACTGCCACCTCATCAAAGGTCGGCATTGATTTTCTTCTGCAACTTTTTATTTTTATTAATGAGATGCAATCGTAGGCTATATTTCTTTATGAAGTTAAAGATTACGTGTTTCTTTAAATTAGAATCATCCTGTTGTTTCCTATAAATCTATTTACTTTTTTTACCATGTCCAGTTAAAGTGTACTATTTGGCCTTTTACTCTGGCAATATGAAATACATTCAGCAGTTTTCATTTAAGGTCTTTGTATTTCATACCTGGACGAATTTTGAACCCTTCTTACGTTTTCCTTACACACCTTTATTACTCTGTTCTTGGTTTTTCATTTATTTTGATATTTCAGTTTTCTCGACATAGAAGCTTTCATAACTTTCAAATTTTCTTTTGTGGTTTGTCCGTTTTCTTTAGCATAGATTACTTCAGCTTTGAATTTCACTCGGTGTGAAATTCTAAGAGGTTTTAGTTTCGTTCCTTCGTCCTTATTGATTGGAATTGGATGTTTATCACCCAGTTTATGACAGTGAAATTCGCTGTGTCTTGCCGGCTGAAGGAGGAAATGGTATCCTGTACGCTGGTGCAATTTGCGGTACCTTGTTGGCTGACACCACGCTTGCATTTCTTGTGCACGCTCATTCCTTGAAGAGGTTTAAATGTTTGATCGTACAAATGGCATTCCAATTTGCTTTCAACAGCAAACTGAAATTTGGGATTTCAATTTTTCTTTTCCCTTCAGGATAGTCTGTGTTTTTATAATCCCAAATGCGCTCAACGTAGCTCGTTTCTTCGACATATTTTCCTTGCACTGTATTTACTAAACTATTACTTTAAAAGCTCTCTTTAGCCCCGGGCGTTATTTAATTGTGACCGTCATAGAAATGGAGAGATGCGTCATATTTAATAACCTAAGATCAAGGCTAAAAATATAATACATAAACCATAGATTTAATAAGTTATTAAAGTTTCAGTCTATGACAATTTAATCCTCTTCACCCGAATCAATAACCAAATCAACAACATTTTATAGAAGATTTCCACAGGCATCAAGGACGTAAGAGGACTATCCTTTGGAACTCTTCAGATAGATCGATTTCAGTTTCTTCTAATAGTTAAAAGAGGGTCTGCAAATATTTACATGGGCCACAGTAAATACACATGATCGGTCATCTCCATGCCCATCAATTGATCCATTAAAAGCACATACTTTAAAGTTCTTGCGAACAGTTTTACCTGGTAGTAATCTATAGGCCTCTAAAACCCGTTCAACCATTTGTCTTTGTGGAGGGGCTGTCATAATTCTCTGAGCTGTGAGTTGATGGTATTTTTTTGCAAGCCACTTGCCATAGATGTCCGTTAAATGCTTTTTAACTGGTTTGTTCTAGCTTACATGAGGTATTTAAAGGAACTTTTTATGGGCTTCTGTAAGAATCGCTGGGACAATACGACCTCGATTCGGTAATGAATTTTCGCGAAGAAGTGCTTCCCAAGAACGTAGCCATCGAGTCCCAAACGTTAAATGTTCAAGAAACATCTCTGCAATACTTCTCCGTCAACTCATCACTCGATGCTTAAATGAGGAGAGGCTTAAAAGAGACGGGGCTTACTTCAAATTTTTACTAAATAGAGCGTTTACGGAAAATAATGGGCAGTAACTGAAACCGAGTATGGGTTGCCTCGTTTCAGAATGAAAAAGTAAGACAGCTCCTTCCCTCAACTAGTCTGGGTGATCACCTTGGGTTACGGCACAGACAATTTTGTCCGCCAAACTGGTGATATCTCTGGCTCAGGCAGTTGTGTTTGGCTACTCGGCATTACTTCTGGCCCAACCAATAGTACCCTTCAACTCAAAAGTACTTCTGGCACACATGCGACAGTTTTTCTCTCACAGCCGTCTTAGCTGAGCTTTGCCGCTGATCCAAGGGAGATTTCCTACCAAGGGACATTACTCTTGCCCCAAGTACTGTCGTCATTCGTGGGAGCAGGCTTACTGACAAGCATTTTTTTCATTTATGGCAAATAATAATTATGATACGAATGATGCTACTGCCTCCGATCGAACCGATGAGCCACAAAGTACTATGGTGGTGAAAAATAGGCGATATAAGTACCCCCACGGAAAACAACAACTTAATCTCGCTGCATGGAACGTTCGTACAACTAACAATAATAGGGAGCCACATCGTCCAGAAACAGCAACAGCGATAATCTCCAGAGAGTTAGAGTATGCGAGGATAGACATTTGTGCCATACGTGAAGTGAGATGAGGAGGAACCGGAAACATTGTCGAGAAAGATTTCACTATTTGCCGGAGTGGAGGAAACAAGAAAGAGGCTGACGTGGGATATGCAATCTCTAACAGGCTTTCAAATCATCTGTTACCAATTTTGGACAGAATCGTGGTTTTCAGCCTCCAGCTAAAAGCAGGTGACTTCCTCGAAGTTGTAAGCGTGTATGGTCCCACAATGCAACGGTCTGTCGAAGAAAACGAACACTTTTACGAATCTCTCAACGTGGTTTTGAACGCGAATAAACAGGATAAGATAATCATTCTTGGTGACTTTAATGCAATGTTGGTCCTGACTGGGAGTTGTGGTATTGGAAAGTTTAATTCCAACTGCTTGATTCTTCTCAAATTTTGTACTTAAGCGGATTTTGTTAATACAAATTTCATCGCCCTTTTTAAGAATGACGACTGGGTTGATTCCAGAAATTACCGAGATACTTCCCTGTTGACCACAGTTGGGGAGGTGCTGGCTGGTATCCTTCTACAAAGGATGCAATTGATTTTATCTGATATATACCCTGAATCCCAACACGGATATCCATCCAGAAGAGGTACAATTGCCGGAATTTTCACAGTTCGTCAACTGATACAAAAGTAGATAGAGCAACAACTTAATCTCTGCATATGCTTTATAGACTACACTAAAGCCTTTGACACGGCCAATCGGCAAATTCTGCTTTCAATACTCGAAAAAATTGCCCCCTTCCCCTCCAAAAAAACCTAATTCGTCTTATAAAGTGTCTGTACACGAACGTGAAAGCTCGTCTCATTATTGTTGGTGAGCTCTTAAAGCTCTTCGGCTACAGCGGTGGAGTTAAAGACGGCTGAAAGTTGGCGGCGAGTTTATACGATATTTACGCGGCTGTCTTGCTCTGGATTTTCTTCAAAGACATTTAGCAAGTATTCTCCATTCTTATACGCTTTCGTACTGATAGCGATCTTTTTAGCTTAAAAGGCTAAAAGCTACATCAAAAGTATTCTCCGAATAAATAAAAGAAGCACGATACGCAGACGATATTGCTATCACGAGTAGCATTGCACACGGGCTAAAAAAACTTTTCTCACTGCATACAATGAAGCGTCAAAAAGATTTGGGCTCAAGTCAACACGTAAAAGACTGAAATGATTTGCTTGAGACCTGAAACTGATTTTACGTAAACGAAGTCAAGTTCAAAAATGTACATCGTTTTAAATATTTGGGAAGTTACGTCAATCGTGAGTCTAACTTTGAGGTTGAAATTATAGCTGGAATCCAAGCAACATCAAACTCTTATTACAGACTCAAAACCTACGTCTGTTTGATAATCACGACCTCTCCACAAACACCAAAATCAGTGTTTACAAGCACTTTGTTACCAGTTTTGCTATACGGTAGCATGGACACTATACACACAGTTCAGCAGAGATACTTCAGGTCAATCTTGAAAATCGGTGGAACGACTTTGTTAAAAACAAAACAGTCCTTGCTCGGTCAAATGTCGAGAACATCGAGATATTACTAGCTCAAAATCGACTTCGTTGGCTTGGACACGTTTCCCGCGTGTTAAACAATAGAGCACTGAAAACCTTAATATATGGCAAACTTGTGAAAGGATTCTTAAAAATAGTAACATTCTTCAAACTTGGAGTGAAGCTGTTAAGAAGCAACCTGTATGGTCGAAGATTAAGACTTTCAGAAAATATGAACGTTTCCAGGATGGGAAATATGATCTCACCAAAAAAAGGAGGAAACGAAAATATTTACATTTGTCTGTCTTACTCGACTACGAGTTTACGTTATTATTATTATTATTATTATTATTATTATTATTATTATTATTATTATTATTAACAGAAAATAAACTAGAAGATCTCAGCTTTGAAAGTCCTCTGAGCAAGTCTAAACAATTAGAGCCAAAACAGAAGAATTAAATTGATTTGGCGCCATGGTTAAGTCTTTATGTATTTTTTCATGGGTCAATCTTATTTGTGGTCGAATTGAGACAACAAGATGGAAAGTGAACATGTGATTCCGGTCCCCAGAGAGGTAGACTTCAAGTCCTTAGAACCTGTTAGCAACGTTCAAGCTGAAATCATGCTTTTCTTGTAGCAGCTGGATCCTGGAAGGAGAAATAGAGCTGCTTATAAAAACCCAACTTTATTAAAGAAGCTCAAAATAATGGTTGTTTCGTTCCTCCTGAGACGTCTGACCAAAGAAAGACACCAAATTCCAATTTTCAAATTCCAATTTTCAAATTCCAATTTTCAAGCATTAAATTCCGAAAGTTCTTAAGATGGAAAATACAGCCACGAAAATAAAAAATTTGAAATGTAAGGGGGGAGACTGATTTGTACATTTCCCATAACATCAAAGGTATGATTGCGTGGTTTTCCTGTGATTATTGCCATTGTTATTTGATCAGTGCTTTCGTTTCAGCCAATAGGCATAGATCTTGTGGGCAAACCTACTCGTCGCTTTCACATTTTTTTGGATCAGGGACAAAAACCACTTTGCCCCCCCCCCTGTTAATTTTGGTGTACAAAATTTTTAATGATCCACATTTCTTATTCCTGGAAAATTGGAATGGTTGTTATGCAGCTTCTAAAAGGGTATGGATTTAAATTACATCGTTTAGAATCACGAAGATATTCTTCTTTTTAAGGTGCCACAGTTCCATTGGAACCATTCAGCGACCCATGTTTACACATTACTTTCCATGTTGACCGATCTTCTGTTGCGTTACACAAGTTCCGATGTCTCTAAATTGAGGAACATTTTCATAAAATGTCCGTCAGTGACGTAGACATTGAGGACTGGTGAAGACAGTTGTTTCACTCTCAAATTCGAACAAACAAATGTTGAAACTTTCCCGAGATTACGCTCTGATATGCTGTCAAAAATCCTTTACCACAAGTATCATATATAGCTGTTCACAAAAACCTTGTGAAATGAAAAGACTTTCATTTTGAAAATAGTTTCAGAAAGAGAGGGATTTCCTAGCTGGAGAAAGGAATCGATAAGTTGGTGCAAGTCAATTACCTCACGAGATAATTGACTTGCACAGAGCGCCACAAGCAAAATTGATAAAATCTTCATGAAAATATATTAAATCTCATTTACGTTTTCAAATAACCAGCAATACGAAATGTCCACAGCCTGTGCTCCTCAAACGTAAAATAAAAGAAAACAGTTCCAGAAAATGAAAAGGCTTGCCTATTTTTTCAGTGAGGATGATAATAAGGTGGTTGAAATGAAAATCAGTCACACTAATCCAAAAATTGTTAATGAAATTCTTAGCATTACGAGAAGAGAAATCTTGACGAAAATCGATAATAGCATCAATGAAGAATCTGTCTAATCTACAACAATCGTGAATGGAACCTAAGATATTTCTGGCGTCAAACAGAAATTGATATATGGCCACCTGGTGATCGATGCACTCAAAGTACTAGGTGCCAAAAGATGTTATCAGGTATAAGATATGAAATCGACGGCTCCCCGCTGATATACTTCAAGGTATTCTCACCCGTGTCCAATTACCAATGCTAAATTTGAGGGCTCAAGCATAGAATGCTGCCAGGTATATTTTCTGGTAAATTCAGTGGATGTCAATCAATAATAAAGACATTCCATCCATTGACATCTAACACATTTGGTGGGCTACATGTGCGTCTAAGAACATCAAAATTGCTACAAACCTCGATTGTCGTCCCCGATGCAATCGACTTGGTACAAAATTTCGGTTAACTGTATCATCAATTGGGAAAGTTTAAGCATATATATATACTTCGACCTGTATTCTAAAGATTTAGCAACAAATAGGTCGAGTAAACTAGAAGATTGCAACGCTATTTTCTAGTTTACTCGATTTATTTCTCCTATCAAATGACATACAAGAAAAGTGTCATTCGTCTTTGTCCTTGATTACTATAAGGATGAAATAGATGCACTTGAGAAGACTGCCTTCACATTTGGAGCGAAACAGTAGCACAAGCTAGTGGGTTATACAATAAGTTTATGACGGCAAAGTGCTTGCTGGGACCATGATTGACGTTGCTAGCTCTCTAATGTTTCAAGGAATTCAACTGAGTACTCCTGGCCAAATTGCAGACAGTCAATTGAAAGCTGGACGCAGCTAAATGGTTAAAAAAGATGGAATTTACTTACAGTCAGAGAAAGCTTTGCATGGGGTGATCACATCGGTGGAAGTAGATACCTAAACAATGGATTTGAAAGACTTTCCTTAAACGCATTGATGCAAAGTTCCAAAGAAGTACCGAAAAGGGCTTGTTGATCCCAATAAGACCATCAAGGATGCTTATCGAACCTAATTCTTCTCGGTATTGGACAATCTGGTGACAGATTTGAACCTTTATTTCACATCGACAGATTTGACTGCAAATGAAAGATTTTTCACGACGCTGCTTGACGGCATTTTTTATTCCCAGTTAGTTGGAGTTTGGGCTGGCCTGGAGCAAGAACCAACATTCTTTAAAAGACAGTTTGTCGAAAGTCGGTAGGAGGGTGCCATACAATATTCATAGACATGAATTTAGGGGTGCATAAAATGTTCCCTGAAATCCAGGTTAATGCTTTTATTTCGAAGCAGTTTATGTTCAACTAAACGTCAATTTAGCACCCTTGACCGACGAACGACACTTTCCAATGCCACAAACAATTATTTATTGTGTTATCCAATATCTTCTATGAAATGTAGTTGTTTTGTTCTAACACTTAGAAATTCACCAAAATTTGCTGGTTTTCATACCTGACATTTGAGCTGCGGGAGAACGCACAGATGCAAGGAAAAGCATAGATTTTTTATACTTCGCTGGGAGAAAACTCCACATTTCCTGATACCCTGTTGACGGTGGTATACATCTCTTTGGTTCCCTTATTATCTGATAGTGATCTAAGTCCAAGTTATAGGCTATAATGTAATAGGCATCTTGAATATCAAGATAATGCGGTCTCCAAAAATAGCTCTACTCTTTTGTCAGAGCATAAATCAGCAGATATTGAAAATTTGGTGGTTTTTTAAAACTTTATCTGGGCAAGCTCTAACTACTTATTTTTAACTTCAAAATTGATCAAAGTGTTTTCCTAATTGTGTTAATGTTCGGATATTCTATGTAACCATATTAAGACACAATCAAAACAAGATTTTCCAAACCCAGTCAATAGAACTAGCCTGTTTCATTTGCCCCATTGAATTTAATAGAGAATTTTTAATAGGTGCAATGTGCCACAATGCTGAGGTGCTTTTGCACTAACAAGTACACAAGTGACACTGTAAGCTACTGAACGTTGAAGACATAGTTGCCTCCGCAAGGACCTTAACATTGTGCTTGTCTTAATTGATACATTTCCCATCCTGAAGGTCTTGGCGCCTAACACAGTATCAATGTTTCTTTTTATTACTTTTAATTTGTCTGGGGGATAACAGAATTAATAGTATACGCTCTAATGGTATTTTTATCATCGTTGTTTCCCGTTGACAAAGACAGACAGCATGACAGCGACCATTCGCTGTGCTACAGGTAACGTTGCTACCAAATAACACCATCATTTTTAACTCATCAAAACTATGAAGCTGTAATCCCGGTGCCAATGACAGAATTTGATCAATGGAATACCGTAACAGCACAAAAAACATTTGAGAAGAATGAAATAATAACTGTAAAGATATTTGAACAAAGCTAAAGCAAGCTGTAGAGTTAAGTAGAAAGGCCAGAGAGATATTGAGATATAGATTGTTAGTTATGTTTTACGGTAAATATCAAATACAACCTGCAGCATACTGAAAACCTAGACATTACAGATTCATTTTCTACATTTACTAAAGAAAAGAGCACTCAAGAACAATACTTTGAGGAAAAAGTGCCTGTGTTCAAAAAGTGACGGAACAAGTGAATTGCTAAAAAAATATCGTAATTGCAACCAAAACCTGCTACGTTCTTCTCTGAAAAACTTGAAATAGGAAATCAACTTTGACACTTGCGATGAAATCCGATAAGTAAGCAACCTTTTAAGGTATAAGGTTAACAAAGTTAAGTAGCGAGGAATTCCTGTCTGCTTTTTTTGACCACGACAAAAAGATAGAGTAAAACTGTAGAAAATATGCTAAATTTTTATTTGAAAAACTCGCAAACTTGCTGACAGTATTTTCGAAAGCAAGTTGTTTTGAATATTTTAGTAAATTAGTAAGGAGAAATAGGTCTTCGGCTAACTTTACCAGCCTCGACTGGATGATAAGCTATGAGAATCTAGAAACAATTTTAATTCTAAAGTTTAAATCATTGAGAAAATGAAAAGATCCATTGCTGCCTGTCGCTTTATCAGATTTCGATAGTAACATTGAAGCAATGTCGTTATTTACGTATGCATTTGCTAAAAAGTATGAGAACTGCCTGGGAAAGCAAATAGTCACAGTACCGACTGAAAGCGAGGAATCACAGTTTTGATTCATAAAAATACCTGAATGATGATCATCAAAATTTAGCACGATACCTTGCGATCCAAAAATACGGTATAACACTGTTTTTAATATCTAATAAGTAGATTGCCATGGCATTTGACAATGACTATATTCGTAACTGATTACAAGTACCTGTATTAGGCGCTTTATTTATCGCCATGTTGACAAAAAGTTACTTTGGTCTTTATATTAAAGAATTTTTTGTTTTGGGTATTTTAATTGTTTTAAAGTCATTTTTCCAAGTAACAGGGCTCAGATAGTTATTGTGGCAATAAGGAATTTCTCGCTTGTATGCCATTCCTGACGCCAACCAATGACATTTTTCTTTTTGTTAAGTTCCGGTCTTTTTGTCCCATCGGAAAATCATACCTGGAACCTCTTGGTTACGGCGCATCTGCACTAACCATTGAGGCACGGTTCGCCACAGGCCTTATATTACAGATATTACCACTAAATGCAAACAGTCTCAATTAGTCATGAGACAGTGCTTGGCAAATTCTTCCAATCAGAACATGATTAACTTGCTACACTTTTTCAGCGATAGCTTAATTTTAGGTACTAAAAATTCTGCCTGAACCTAACCACATAATAACTTCCTGAAAAACATTCATAACTTTACCAACAGATACTTCAGTAATACAGTACAAAGTATGAGTAACATGTTTAGGTGGGATCACTTGGAAAATAAGACACGTTCGCTTTGCCACCAAATCCTAATTCTAGGCCACCTGATCGCAGAGGGCAAGAGCAATCTTAACCAAGGGTGATAGACATAGTAACATGACTCTGTCCTCATTACCATCATGAATAATGTATCTAGGTTTTGCAACATTGTATATCTGGATGTATCATTCTTTGCACCCTCTTGCATCGGAACAGGTGATAATGAAAAGCCTGACATTGCTTTTGTTAAACAGAAAGGCGTCACTGTCTAAAACTTACCATCGTATATGATAGGAAACAGCATAAGAAAACGATACAAATAGAAATTGTTAAAGACAAATTATTGATGAAGTATGACGACTTTCTTTATGTTAAGGTGATCACGGATTTATGGAGGAAGATGGCGGAAACATGTTTGAGCTTTTACGACATTCAATTATTATTATTATCAAATTAATCTTTATACAGGATACAATACATATATGCAAAATATACATATAAACACATCAGTATTTTACATATTCTGTAAAAACTGCTATCAATGTTGTCCTGTTTAGACACATTAGTAAACCAAAAGCAAAAAGGAAAAACATAATGTGAATAGAAAGCTAAAAAGCTGCTTTAGGGCTGATCTAAGACTATTAGCACATAGTAAGACACTGAAAATGCTGAAAAACGAGCCTAAATTGAATAGCGGAAATTGAGAGGATCTAATCACTAAAATCTAAAAATTCAAAGATGCTATTTGAAATCATTTTATTTAAAAATCATGTCAAACTTCTGAGTATAATTTTTATAATCTTCCTCTTTACGCATTCCTAACGGAAAATCAATGTAAAGTAGACAACCTTGGTAATAGAACGATTGACGACCTATTTCAAGTTTTATCTCAGGACGTTTTATTGAAAAGTTATTATTTCTTGTAACTCGAACGTGGGTGTTAACGTGAAAGTAGTTTCTGAACGGGCTACACACGTTTCAGTAATACATTTACGGACAGTGTTGCAGGCTTGCTTCTTCTTCTTCTTCATTCTTCCAAACGTTGACGTCGCTCGTTTTAATCAAATTTTGTCATATATCAGCTTAAATGCACGATAGTCGATTGAGGCCAGGTTCACCTTCTGTGTATCTGTGAGTCGCATCTTCACGGTGCAGAAGTATGTTGTAATTGGGACGATCACAGAGTTAAAAATCTTCTCGGCCGCATCAGATGTCAAGAGCGGTCGGATTTTTGCGAGGAGCCGTAGCCGAAAACAAAAATAAAACAATATTAAAACTTTTTTTGAAATTAAGGAAGTTTATTTACTATAAAGTAATCTCCTTGACCGTACAAGTCCTCGGTAGTATAATCGTGAGTATCCCCGCCTGTCACGCGGGAGACCCGGGTTTGATTCCCCCGCTTGGAGGACTTTCGTGTTTTGTTTTGTTTTAATCTTCTTTTTTGCAGTGTATTGCCATAGCATTTTTTATTTGAAGTTCTAACATTATCTTTTGTAAGATTAGCAAAGTTTCAATTACGTATTATTTCTATACCACACCCTAAGTGTCAAGGTAGTTGCAACTCTTTGAACTGAAATGGTCTACCATCACATTTCTAATCAAGAAATACCTTGCAATGATCTTGATAGAGCCTTTTTAGCCTACTAAATTGCCCTTTTTTACCCGAACAACGCCGGGTACTTCTGCTAGTATATATATATATATATATATGAAATGGATAGTGTAGTTTTTTTATTCTTTCCAACTTATTATATCTTTTATATATATATATATACTTACCGCCCACAGTTAGCCACTTTAAACAAAGGGAACGAACTTGTATTTTCTTGCCGCCATAGAAAAAACTTTTGTTAATGAACACTTAAGCGTACCAACACCAGTAAATAAGATATATAAAGCGTTAGTGGAATATTTTTATTTGTACATTTCCTGACGAGTGAGTATAATCACGAAACAGGCTTGTCGATGGACAGTGTGGTTTTTTGATTCTTTCCAACCTATTATATCTCTTATATATATATATATATATATACTTTAGTATGAAACAAACTCTTATCACTGTGGTTCCTGTATCGTCGGTCGAATTCAGTCGTTTAGAAGAGTTGTTAAATCGACGTATGTCTAAAATAGAAGAACTTGGAATACATGATTGTTTGCTACTATATTTTAAAGAGAATAATCAACTTTCAGTGGCATTATTTTATTTTCTTGTGGATTTTTTGTGGACATCGTAACAAATTTAATGTACTCCAAATTTAAGGTTTGTTTGTAAAATCAGCAGCACAAAATTTGCTGGAATGTAATTCTTTTTTCAATGGAAATTTGACAGGGCCAGGATAAGGGCAAGTTACAAGGACAAGTGTTGTATTTTTAAGTAAACAACAGATGATTTATTTTTTGTGACCACTTCACACCAGGAAACGAGGAGCAACAACAAAGACTATTTTGCCAGCATCTTATACAAAAGAGGGTTCTAATTGCCTTTTTGAATGGACGTAAATACATGCTGCATATCGAAGGACTGATTAGCCGTTTGACTTATGTCTTGTACTTTGACGTTTTGTGACCTTCAAGACATTTGAAAGGAGGCAAAAGAAGGAGCCTAGGTGGAAGAGAAGGATTGAAATTGATATAAAAAGGCTGAGGCATGATGTAAGTTTACTCGATAGGAAATCGAAGGGACAACTAGGTACAAAGAAAACAATTAAACTGAGAAAGCTAGAAGAAAAATATAGAGTGAACTTACTTCTATTGTTAATTTCCCATCACCCGTGTCTTGTGACAGAAGAAGTATTATTGATTTTAATGACCAATACCTTTGTGCTTAAGAAATGCTAAACCTTTTGAACAAATAACACGAAAATGGGTAAATAAGCAAATCATAACAATAGTATATTTCAAAATATTATTACAATTTAATAAATTTTGCTCTGAATTGATCTGAATAAAGAGATACAAGGAGAAGAAAACTAAAGACACTTTCTTACATACGTACAAGTATATCGGTATAGGTGTCACGATTGAATAAGCACAATATGTTTTACCTCATTGGTAAAACATTTGGTATGATAGCTAAGTGTGTAAGAAATGTGGTGTATTATGCAAATTAACAATTTATGACACCTAGGTCAATCGTTATCTTTTGTAAATTTATATTTAAACAATCCTGGTGAGCTATTATTAGATTACTAAATTGTCTACGATCATATTAGTTTTTCTTAACGATCCATTAGCTTTACTCTTAACTTTCTTTTATGTATCTTAAGCCAAGATCTACGGGGTCTTCGAATCAACATTATGTCTTTTTCTTGAAAATGACCATCACTCCTTATTGATGTCTTGTTTTCCCAATGACCACTGATCAATACTTAATTTGTTGGTTGTGTGAAGTTGACTTGAACTTTTGTTTGGGCATTGCTCTAGGGAAACAACTCGTCTATTTTGCCAGCATCTTATACAAAAGAGGGTTTTAATTGCCCTTTTGAATGGACGTAAATACATGCTGCATATCGAAGGACTGACACAACTATTAAAAATAACAAAAGAAAACTGCATATCTCGAAGAGTGTGTCGGAAATCACAGTTGCAATGTGGGCAGAATTTTAAAATATAAATACAGATAATGGAAGGAACAAAACATATCAAGGCAAAACTTAAAATCAAAAGGAAAACATGTGTTAGATTCTTCTCGGCTCTTGTATGGTGGTTATTTTTCTCTTGACTTGAATCGGAAATTTGTTTTGAGAGATGTCTAGTAGTACGTAATTTTTCAGCTTGTGCTTTAAGTTCTAGATATATTTTTCGATGTGTAAATGCCATAATACATACTGTCAAAAACACTGAAGTGTGAGCAAAAATCATCAAATAATCCATGTATCCAACCATTAAGTATAAAAAAGGTAAGGATATCGATAATATCCAAATAAATAATGATATAACTACACAGATTTTTAAGTTCATTTTCCTACGATAACTAAATGGGTGCTTAACAGCCAAATATCTGTCTATAGCTAATGCTGAGAGGCTAAGTAAACTTGCTGTACAAGATACGAAGTAAGTTAAGTGGATAATCTTAACATGCACCTTTCGTTTTGTTCCGTACGCTTCCATTGTGTGTACGACAACCGATGTTGGCAGGGTCCCAAATCCAACAACAAGATCGCTGAAAGCCAAGTTGACAAGAAAGTAAATGAACGGACTACGTAGCTCCTTATGTGGGTCTTTGACAACAGCAACTACGACAAGTAAGTTACCAGCAATTGTAACAAATGCTAGGAATCCAGACAGCGATGCTGTGAAATATGACAAGGCTGTAGGCGCCCAATAATTATCACATGGGCTCGCCATAGTATTTGTAACGTGCAACTTGCACTTTTAACAAAAACGAGTCTACTATTCAGCACAATGAAATCTTGCGTCGTTGAAAAAAGTTGATAAACACTTAATTGAAATCAAATTCCTATAACTGTGCAAAAGAAATTGATTTCTTATCCATAGTGAAAGATCCTGACAAGACCTGACACCTGTACTGTTTCCATTAATCCTATAAAAAAACAAAGAGAAATATAGCATGAGGAAATAAAATGTAATAGAGGAGAACTGGAGTGGAACAATTTTTTGACCAATATGGAAATAAGGTCAACTCGACCATATAATGCTATCCCTGCCACTACAAAGGATGTTTTTAGAAAGAAATTATTTTTATTTATAAATATGTTGGTTTAATATTCAAATTGACTTTTTAGCAATTTATTGCTTTGTAAATATGTTTGTATTAAATTGAAATTGTAAGTTATACATATATATTTATATATATATATATATATATATATATATTATATACCATTTGTGAACACTGAAAATTTTTAGATTTGTGGCAAATGACAACATACGTACATAGACTTTCTCAGCACAGACTAGATCTAACCTCAAAGATGGACTTTTAGCTCATCTTTTCTATTGCACTATAATATCAAACAGCATTGTTCCTTAACGTTTCACCCTTATTCTAACTGGAAAGGAAATATATATAGAAGCTTTATCATGTTATGATTCGTTGACTTTNAAATTGACTTTTTAGCAATTTATTGTATTGCTTTGAAAATATGTTTGTATTAAATTGAAATTGTAAGTTATACATATATATATATATATATATATATATATATATATATATATATATATATATATATATATTATATACCATTTGTGAACACTGAAAATTTTTAGATTTGTGGCAAATGACAACATACGTACATAGACTTTCTCAGCACAGACTAGATCTAACCTCAAAGATGGACTTTTAGCTCATCTTTTCTATTGCACTATAATATCAAACAGCATTGTTCCTTAACGTTTCACCCTTATTCTAACTGGAAAGGAAATATATATAGAAGCTTTATCATGTTATGATTCGTTGACTTTTTTGAGCTACGTTTCGAGAGATACTTCTTCCATCGTCATGATGCATATCAGGATTCCTCTTCCTCCTGGTAATCGACTGGATCATGCGGGAAACAACAGAAGGTGAGAGATCAGGGATCAGATGAAACTTCACAATCTTGCTGGAGGATCTCGGTTTTGCCGATGATCTTGCCTTTCTATCAGCCACCATGAACTATCTACAGCAAAAACCATTGAGACATAAAGAGATAATGCTTCTAAAGTTGGAATGAAGCCTATTGACTACAAGTACAAAGTGATGAAAGGCAACAGCAGGAGTGAAGAAATACTGAAGGTTAGAGGGAACGAGGTAGAAAATGTAAAGAGATTCACGTATCTGGGAGCCAAAGTGACACAGGATGGTGATGGCACAGCAGACGCTAGAAAGAGAATATCCTTGGTCAGCGCACAATTTAAGCGGCTATCAAATATCTGCCAAGCCGGCAACATCAGCAGAAAGACAAAACCCTCCCTTTTCAAGAGCCTTGTATTGTCAGTACTGCTATATGGATGCGGAACTTGGAAAGTGATCAAGGGAGAGGAAGAAAAACAAGACGTCTTCTAAATCAAGTGTCTAGGGAGGATTTTCAAGATTTATTAATTTTTTTACTATTTTAGTAACTTCGCCATGTTTTTTCTAAAAATCCAAATTTATAAGAAAAATGTGACGTTTTTGAAAATAGGTTCATGTAGGTTATTTTATGCAAAACATGTTTACGTTTGTGACGAAAAAAAGCTACCCATATATTCAAAAAGGGAATCCATCTCCTTTTCTCCGATATCGCTATAATCGAGAATGCTCTTTTTTAGCCTTACTGAACGACAACACCGATTCTTGATTTGATGTCACCCTTTTTTCCAGAACAGATGGGCAAATTTGAAAATAACATTTTAAAAGAATGATAGATTATTTTATTTTCTTTCTCTTATACTTCTGAATAGCTAGGGACAGTAAAATGAAATCCCAACTTTTTAAACGAGATCTTGCTGTGCCTAGTACACCTTGTAAGGGAGACGCACTTTTTGTTTAAAAATTTCCTGATATTGAGAGAAGTTTTAGAAACTTAAATCTTTTATTACTGAAATACCTTTCTGATCGATAGCAGGGCTGTAAACAGTAGCAGTTAAGTAAAATCCTATTCTAAGCCAGCATGTTGAAATTCTCTTAAATTTGAACAGCGTATTCTGAATCACAAAAGTATCTATATTTTTACAGACGCCTTTTCGTTAACTGAATGTGTTGAATTGGCACAAGAAATATATCAGTGATCACATACATCGACTTCTGTTTATTTACTGAAGGTTTCACTGTCTTTACCGGTATAAGCAACGCACAAAAATCTTGGATTAACGTTTTCTCCAAGCACTGGGTTTCATTGAGTTGAATTTCTCATCATTTTCTTTAGTTTAGCCAAACTTATCCCCATGTTTTGAGGTTAACCTATTTGCTTCAAAGGTATGCAATATGGGCCCTTGAGTCGCAGGGCTTTTACTTTCAAAAGAGTCCATACTGAAAAATGTACAGTGACAGTGTTGCAAACTACATAATAACAGACTCTTTCAATAACCAGAAACATTTTAGTATATTTGGATCATTGCATCCACCTAGCAAGCTACAGAGAATGATTTCTGCTTTTTTTCCCAAAAGTACGAGTAAAATATTCTCACCAATACAATGAAAAACAGCGCTGGTTTTTTCTTCCGCGCATATAATTTTGTTACAACCTTCCTGGCTAAAAATTATCTTATAAACAAAACCAAATGATTTGTAAAGTTAAAAAAGGCATCATGTTGAAAGGCCTGGCCTTGCAATATCACAATCTTGGAAATACTGAAGACCCCTCATACGGCAGTTTTAGCTTATATTAATAATCATAAAATATAAAAACAAGATACAATTCTCACAAGAAGATGCCACAGATAGCACGGAAACACATAGTAACTCTGCAATAATAAATTTACTATTTACATTTAAATATTACAAACTGTTTACCAAATAGCAATTACCAATAACTCGTGCAATTTACAATAAGACTAAATTCTAACAATAAATAAGGTATTTCATGAAAAATAATGTAAGGAAAGACGAATTGCACGAGAAATGATGTTCTCGTCAACAACGTATTTAAATCGTTTTATATAACTGTTACCTATAATTTGTTTTATATTTTCATTTAAAGATAACTTTAAATGCCCCAAAAAGTTAATTTAGAGGAAATATCCACTTTAAGTGTTGATGTATCCATGGAATCACAAAATTGTATTCACACTGTCAAGAAGATCACATTTATCATAGGAATGGGAGAGTACAAAAAATTATGTATCCTTGACGCCAGCATCTATTGGACAGAAAGGGTTAGAAGTATTGCTGAAGTCATCTTTGAATTTGTAAGAATTTGGATTGATGAATCCAACACGCAGTTTTGTTATGCTTGGTAAACTTTTTTGGTCATAATTTTTTTGACCAGTTTTAAAGTTGGACGTATTAGTGAAAATAATTTATTCCTAGAACTGAGCAGAATAATTTATTTACAAAGTTAAGTTTTCACCATTCCGACAAACAGTTAGGATGAAAACGATATGAATTTTTTCAGTCTTGCAGTAAATGTCTTATTGCAGCTAGTCTGCAAAGATGATAGTCAGTTTCTTTGTGGTAAGGTATAGAACTATTTGTAAAGCCTCCGTCAAATTATTGATGATCTTATGGAAAGGAACAAGGGGTGTACTACATCGTCGTAGGTTGAAAAATTTCTAGTTCATTAGAAAGTACCCGACAAGATACATCCTTACTGGTGATCAGGCAGAGTACTGAACCGATTCTAGTTGAATTTTTGAAACTTGATGATTTGACTAGATTTACAAGTATTTGGTGAAATTTGATACATTATATCACAATAATCCAGAGGGGAGTTATACGTTTGATTGGACGTATGTAATGGTAAATATTCTGAAAAGAATCTCAACTTTTTTTACTCCTTGCATACATTTGGAAACGGCTGATAGAATATGGCTAACCAAGGATAATTTAGAATCAAGTATAATGCCAAGTGTTTTTGTGCTCCTGGACTCTTATTACTGGAATATCGTTAAAAATTACAGAGGCAACTCGTTGGAATTCTCTTTTTTGAAAGGTCATTCCAACTGCTTGGTTAGTTTAGTCATTTTTCATAAAAAAACAAAGAAAAAAGAGGGCTTAGGATATTGCCCTAAGGGAAACTGGCTAAAACAGTATCCCTGTAGATGTTATACTATCCAAAACAGTGCACCGTTTTAATAGTTGAGATTGCTTTGTATTAGAGTTATTAACATCGACTTGCTCTATGTAAGAGATCCTGATGTTAAATTTTGTCCAAGACCTTTGAAATATCAAGAAAGGAACATCTAGGTGGTTATGCAGTGAACTGTTGTAAATAAAAAATTGACAATTAATAGTGACTTATTAATACTTAAGTCTCTTGGGCAAATTCCGGACTAATTCAAGTTTAGTGAACTGTTCGTGCTCAGATGCTGATAAAGGAATCAACGATCAACATTTTTAGAGTTTCACCGAATATTGAGAAAAAAATATAGAACAATGGTCTTTTTTCAATTGTAGACTGTTCTTTTCATTGAAACTATATTAGCTTGCTTTTAGATCTGGGACAAAAGTATATGGCTCAAAAACGTTTCAACTATTAGTGCAAGGCGTAGGGGTAGTAAATCGTCACAAAATTTTATAATACGCTTTGCGGTGTCATCCCAGTCGTGAGTCTTATTTGGATTCAATAATCAACTACAAGAGGAGTGTGCGTCGCATTCTCGCTATCTATAAAAATAGAAATTTGTAGGTCATGTGTTTGTAAAGGTTAAAAAAAATATAAGAAGAAAGTGTTTGATCAGTTCAAATAATACGTAGATTTTCGTATTGACAGGCGAGTACAACCAGACAAACCGGTACAGGAAACAAGTTTTCAGAAAAAATTTGAAGTTTGCTGCTAGCTAGACAATCATCGTGAGTTGTAAGTCAAAAAGTAAAATTGGAACTAGAATACAGCAAAATGCTTAAGATTTAGAGATTAGGTGAAAGATTGTTGCGATTTTGATTTATGGATGCTTGTTAACCTTTGTGTAGAGATATATAACGACGAGATTACAGCTTGCTGATAATCTATACCAATCAGCATTAACCAACATTTATCCTATCAACCACCAAAATGCCATTTTTGCAAATTCATGATTTGTTATGGCAGCTGGCTTTGTGTGGTTTTCCTCTCACATACAAAGAAAGAGAAAACAGATTTTTCACAAAAGCAACTTTTAATCAAAAACAAAATATCAATTATAGAAAAAGTAGAGAGCGTTCATCACGTTTTGCCAACAAGCCGGTTGTGACTTGTCAGATAATATACCGCGGGAAAAATGGCATATGAAGTCACGAGCCGAATGCTAAACAACTGACTGAAATGTAGAAAAAGTGGGAACAGTAAAATTATGAAACAAGGGAAGAGAAGAACTCCCAAAACAAGTAAACATGGCATTTTGCTTTATTTTCAGTACTGATAAATGCACCCGCAACTGACTGAAATGTAGAAAAAGTGGGAACAGTAAAATTATGAAACAAGGGAAGAGAAGAACTCCCAAAACAAGTAAACATGGCATTTTGCTTTATTTTCAGTACTGATAAATGCTTTTACTTTCCTCTCAATGGGCAGTATTTGTGGCTTTGAAGGTTCTAATTTCTTCAATATTATTTTGTAATTTCTCTATCAGAGTACCATATGGTCTTTATTGAAAGCATTTGCGTCAGCATCATTAAAAATTGTCTTAGTAGTATTCATATCCATGTTGGAGTTAGGTTAATTTGGTTACAGAACGTGGTAAATCTGACATAGTGAATTGAAAATATCCTATTGATCATTTTGCTTTTACAATTAAATAATAAAATAATAGCAGTAGCAATAATAGTAAACCATAAATATAAATAGTCATGATAGTAATAGTGAAATTGTGATAATAGTAGTAATGATAATGTGTTGGTATGGTATAAGACTCCTCTAAAAAGAGGGGTTTTAATGAGCAAGAGAATGAATGATCACATACCAGAAGCTGTTGTTCGGAAAGAAAACTATATAGACGAGGCTGTGGTTGAGATCAGGGTCACTTGAAAGCGGCGAAATTCCAATGGCTATTTTCAAGTACCCACACTCCAAGGCATTTCAAAAATTGACGTTTAATGAATTTCTGCTAAGGTTTGTGGGATAAGATCGGGGGCTTCAAATTTTCGTATTTATCATTTAAGCCTTTGGAGAGGAAAAAATAAATAGATTGCGTTGATGAAAAGTTGATGTCAAAATGGAAAAAGCCTCAAAAGTCACAGTAGGGAGAACTGAAAATATTTTTTGGTAAGGTTGGTCACCTGACCAAACCTCAATGACCTTATAAGGGAATAAATAATAATTTCACTCTATATTTGGGTTTTTATTATGAAAATGGAAAGAGCTCAATAATCGATGAAGAAAAAATACCCTTTGAAAGCATTTTTTCAGTTTTCACGCCCGATTCTTGTATCTCCATAGTTTTTATAAATTGCTTTGTGTGACCAGTTGCCTCGTCAACCCTTTCCCTCGACAACTTCGCAACGTAAAATTTTTCTTCATTTACTTCAGAAATCGATTTGATAGCGATATATCTACTGTCTTTGGTGTAGAAGAAACTATACACACCCTACTTTCCATTTCTAGGATAATGTATTGCTTTGTTGACACACCAAACATTTAATAGTATATAGCAGGTCTACCGTTACTCTCACGCTATACATATTCCTTTGCAAAAACGGCTAAAATTATCAGTAACAAAGTCGACAATAATATAAATGATCAAACGTATTAAAAAGTGGGCTATGATAACGGAAATAGTAGAAAGTACTCACCAATATCATCCCTGGTACATTTCTTGTATAAATCGTAACCTGCAGGTTCCATTAGCGTCATACAAAGGACTCAACGAACATATCTCCCTTTAAGCGATCTCACACTGTAGTAATATTCTTATCTTTACTTGTTCCACGAAAAAAAGGATAATTGCGTCAGTACAAAATGGGAGAAAATCAGTATGATCAAAATTTCTTTAAAATAGATGATAAAGTCGTCCGATTAATACTCTCAAATGGCATTTTTCTTTATTAATTCTCTATTATTGAGATCTTTCCATTTTGATATTAGGCGCCCGATTGTGTAGTTAATGTATCAGCGAACTCTAGTAACAAGACCTGGAAGGAGTGCACAAACCATAGACTTTGAAAGAGAACTTGCATATCTTTGTGTTCTGTACCTCTAAGTTTGGCAAGCGCAGATGTTTCTCGACAGGTAACAATTAAAAGCAAGCTTCAAGAAATTCTCTTGGATTACTGCAAGAATGAATCGTCTCACGGGCTCAATCTTAAGAGCTGTTTTCACAAAAGTGAGGCATTTGACGAATGAAAATTTGGAAACAATAATCCCTTGCTTACTTACTTAATTTCACAAAACTGCCAAAAAGTATACGGTTTGATTCAGCTAGAAACAATGGTCTGCAAATCAAGATCCTTCGATTTTCCTGTTTTTCCCAGCTATCTGAAAGTAATTATGTCGATTACCAGCGTACATTACGTTGCGGGTTTATAAATCGTCAGATGTTAAGACGAAATGCCTATTTTTGTCGTTTCAAAATTTTTATCTGATCAGAAAATGTAGGTGAAATTTATCAATACTTTCATTTTACCGAGATATTTGGCTGAATGTCTAAAAATGAAGTTATATTTGGAAAAATAACGGTAAATATTAGAAAAAAATAATTGTGTTCTTTACAATTGCTAGCACAACGTCGGAAACGTATTCAAAGCGAATCAGACCATTGGAATGAATTCTGTGATATGCACAAAGAACATTTTACTGATCATTTAAAAATAGTTATTGTAAGAACACAACAATGAGAGAATAATTTCAAATAGTATTTAGGTTACGTAGATTTTGGTAAGCTGTTTAAAAGTTGTAACTTAAAGTTTAAATATTGCTATCAAATTGTTTTCTCAACTCACGCCAAAACTACCTTAGGTTGCCAGATAATCCGAACCTAACGTAAGTTTCACTTGAATATTCATCAGATTATGATTATGATGAGCCGTGGCTTAATGGTTAGTGCACTGCACAGTAACCAAGAGTTCCGGGTTCGATTCCCCGAGCTGTCGAGGAGAATTTAGAACTTTGCGAAAAGTAGAAGCCATTGGTTGGCGTCAGGAAGGGCATCCGGCCAAAAAAATTCCTCACTGCCATCTCCTTTACTATTTCAAATTGTGACTGGCGATGAAGATTTCTGGTAGGCTTTAAAAAAGTAATGTTTGCTTTCATCATCATCAACCTCTATCACTTTTTTGTGTTTGTTTCGTTCGTGTACACCAAAGTTTTTATTGTTAATTGAGAGCACAAGAGCCCAATTTCGCTTGCGGTACATGTAAAATATAACTAAATGGGTACTTACTGTCATTGATACTAAGTTGTGGGTCAAAATATGCTAAATATATTGATCTGTTAAGACATTTTAAGTCAAACTCTGAAGACATCTTGAATATGATTTATTTCCTATCCTACTAGGTGGGTTTAACTTGTGTGGAAGAAGCTTTATTTTCTACCATCAGCTTATGCACTGTCCATGCGTACCGCACCACACCATATATACCATTAAAATTATTATTATCATTATCATGATAATTATCATGATCATCATCATCATCATTATCATCATGATCATTATCATGATCATCATCATCATTATCATCATTGTCATCATTATCATCATCATTATTATTATCATCATCATCATTATCATCATCATCATTATCATCATCATCATTATCATCATCATCATCTTAATCATAATCATTATTATTATTATTATTATTATTATTATTATTATTGGTAGTAGTAGTAGTAGTGGTGGTGGTAGTAGTTTGTGCTTTGTTTTGCTTTTTTTGTTTTCTTTTTACTTTCTAAGAAGACTCTCTGGAAAACAGAAACTTTATTTACTACATATAAATAAATACATAAACAAATAAATAAATAAATGAATAAATAAATGAATAAATAAATAAATGAATAAATAAAATAAACAAATAATTCTCAATGGATCTAGTTGATCTTGGACCCCAAATGTCGGACTTTTGCGAACATGGCTCGAAAGTCAACAAGCAATGGTCAAAGTTCCTGATCATTAAATTTANTGATATTGAGGAGCAGTTAGTTGACGTTGAAGATAATTTTTCTTATGAAGACGAGGACGAAGAAAACGATGAAGATAGCGACAAAGAATAGAAAATAAATGCATAAAGGTTTTTCAAATTCTTTTAAATTTAGTATATCTAAAACATAAAACTATGGAGATACAAGAATCGGGCGTGAAAACTGAAAAAATGCTTTCAAAGGGTATTTTTCTTCATCGATTATTGAGCTCTTTCCATTTTCATAATAAAAACCCAAATATAGAGTGAAATTATTATTTATTCCCTTATAAGGTCATTGAGGTTTGGTCAGGTGACCAACCTTACCAAAAAATATTTTCAATTCTCCCTACTGTGACTTTTGAGGCTTTTTTGACATCAATTCAACTTTTCATCAATGCAATCTATTTGTTTTTTCCTCTCCAAAGGCTTAAATGATAAATACGAAAATTTGAAGCCCCCGATCTTATCCCACAAACCTTAGCAGAAATTCATTAAACGTCAATTTTTTAAATGCCTAGGGGTGTGGGTACTTGAAAATAGCGATTGGAATTTCGCCGCTTTCAAGTGACCCTGATATCAACCACAGTCTGGTCTAATAGCAAAGTCAGTACTGTGAGGAGATTGTATTTGTGTAGTTAGGAATGTTATAATGAGAAGACTCATAAGATGAAAGAGCTGGATTAAAGTTAGCTATATTTGTTCCTTCTGTGTTTTGCATTGATTTAGTAATTATTTCTAGCCTCACGAACAACTCCACTACAAAAACGCCCACGTCTTTGGTTACCAGACGCAACGTGGAAGAAGAACTGTCACTAGGAATGACACAAAGTAACATAAGCGTAGACATGTCAGTTCTAAGGGAAGATTTGTGTATTATGAAGTAGTATTATGTAGTATGAGTGAGTTATTTATGTCTTTTCAGAAACTAATATGAAATGCGAGGTACCACCCCAATTAACATGGTAATGTTTGGTTAAATAAACCATGAATAAATCATAATGTGCCAGAAAAAAGACACAATTCTGTGGGCTATGCGGGTTAGGCCTAGGAGATCCTACCAATAAGCACATTTCGAGAAGCTCCCTGTTATGTACAATGATTGGTGTGGGATTCTGGACCAAATGACATGTGTCAAGATAAATGCCTTTCCTAGTAACATGTGACCCCTTGTTCCAAGACTATCCCGAGTTCCCCAGATAGGTAGGTTCCATTTTTTGCATGGTTTTTGTGTCCTCTTCAGCCCCTCCACCCGACTCGCTCAATTAGAGATCTGCTCCAGTCGGGCTACCAGTGAAATTTACAAGTACTAGAAGGTCTGAGAATAAAGCTAAACTTTATTTTAAAATAAACGATTACCTGGGGTTAACTGGACAAGATGACGGAGGCAGTTACAAAGAGATAACGAAAAGGATTACGGTTAGATGGGGCAGCTGGCAAAAGATAACTGCAGTGATGTGCAACAACATGCCAGTGACAGTAAACGGCAAACTGAATAGGACAATGGTGAGACCAGCAGTGATCTGAGGCATGAAAACAGTTCCTTTGGCAGCAGGATTCGAGAAACAGATAAACATAGCAGAAATGAGGATAGTTTGATGGTCTTTGAGTGTTACCCGAAGAGATATGTTGCGCTATAAGGTACTGTGGGAGATTGGAGAACTCTCTTAGAAGATAAGAGAGTCGAGGTAGGGGTGCTTTGGACACGTGGAGAGAAGAGAAGAGGACTACGTCGGGAAGAAAGTGCTGCCAATGGACATACCAAGAAGGAGAAAAGGGGAAAGGTCAAAACAAAGATGGGTGGATAAGATCAAAATTAGTATGACGGAAAAGCGTCTTAGACATGAGGAGACCCAAGACCGTGCCGTATGGAGATCGAAAATTTTCTACGGTGACCCCTGATAACAGGAAGCACCCGAAAGAAGAAAAAGAAGCGGCTTCACATAAAGGAATAATTGGTTCCGCTCACATGTGTACACTGCCACCAGACATTCTCTTTCAATTTGAGAATACCGCATTTCAGTCTCAGAAAATGATCGTGACATGTTTGATATGACAACGGGGTCCATGGTTTTGGCTGTTTTCTGTAGTAAAATTGATGATATTCCAATCGTGCTTGCGTCACAGTACACTGTACCAGGTTTTGTTTCGTCGTAAAAACTGATATTCGAATTTTCTGAAAGCTTTTTCGCATTTCTCGTCCCCTTCGAATTGGGCGCTTTTGTGTGTTAACAGTCGAAGTGGACACGTCACCGTGCTGTAGTCGTTGATAAAGCGTTTCAAATAGCCCGCAAGTCCAAAGAAACTTTTTACTCCTCTGGAATCTCTTGGTCGTTCTGCGTGTTTTAGGGCGTTTATCTTTGCCGTTGTCGGGTGCATTTCCCCCTTGGAAAAGATGTAACCAAAGTAATCGATTGTAGGGCTGTCGAAATTTTATTTCTCGAGGTTCAGCGTGAGTCCTTTTTGTTTGGGACGCGCTAGGATAGATTCTGATGCAATATCATGTTTTTAAATACTGTCCTCGTAAATGAGGATATCTTCTGCAATGTTTATAACGAAATCAATGTCTGACAATATTGTCTGTAAGGTGTGCTGTAATTCTTCTGGGGCACTGTTTGCCTCGAATATTAGTCAGTTGTATTGCTTAATTTTTTCTTTAGTTCTAAAGGCTGTAATATATCTCGATTGTTCATCAAGCTCGAGTTGGTGGAAAGCTGATTTCATATCTAGTTTCGTAAAATAGCTCGTGAAATAGTTATCATCCTCTATGTGTACTGCAAAAAATAGATTTAGCTATGGTTTCGATTTTTCTGTAACGTCCTTTTTTGTTATCTTGAGCCTTCAACTTTTCGATTTCACTTTTTAATTTTTCTCAAAGTGCAAATGGTACACGTCTTTCCGGTTATGCAACTGGTTTTATGATACCATTGATAAGGAGTTTTATTTTGAAGTCTAAATTTTCCAATCTGTAATCTGTTTCTTGAAAACACTATTTTTGTATTCTTCGATGATCGATAGAAGACGTGCTGGGATGCTCATATTTTGTGAATTCTCCTTCTCGGATATATGGTTTGTATCAATTGTGTTACTACTTGAGCAGTGTCCAAAATGTCTGATTCTGTTGCTTAAGGAGCCGTGGCTTAATGGATAGTGCACTGTACAGTAACCAAGAGTTCCGGGTTCGATTCTCCGAGCTGTCGAGGAGAATTTAGAACTTTGCGAAAAGAAAAAGCCATTGGTTGGCGTCAGGAAGGGCATCCGGCCAAAAAATTCCTAACTGCCAAATCNTATTGTCTGTAAGGTGTGCTGTAATTCTTCTGGGGCACTGTTTGCCTCGAATATTAGTCAGTTGTATTGCTTAATTTTTTCTTTAGTTCTAAAGGCTGTAATATATCTCGATTGTTCATCAAGCTCGAGTTGGTGGAAAGCTGATTTCATATCTAGTTTCGTAAAATAGCTCGTGAAATAGTTATCATCCTCTATGTGTACTGCAAAAAATAGATTTAGCTATGGTTTCGATTTTTCTGTAACGTCCTTTTTTGTTATCTTGAGCCTTCAACTTTTCGATTTCACTTTTTAATTTTTCTCAAAGTGCAAATGGTACACGTCTTTCCGGTTATGCAACTGGTTTTATGATACCATTGATAAGGAGTTTTATTTTGAAGTCTAAATTTTCCAATCTGTAATCTGTTTCTTGAAAACACTATTTTTGTATTCTTCGATGATCGATAGAAGACGTGCTGGGATGCTCATATTTTGTGAATTCTCCTTCTCGGATATATGGTTTGTATCAATTGTGTTACTACTTGAGCAGTGTCCAAAATGTCTGATTCTGTTGCTTAAGGAGCCGTGGCTTAATGGATAGTGCACTGTACAGTAACCAAGAGTTCCGGGTTCGATTCTCCGAGCTGTCGAGGAGAATTTAGAACTTTGCGAAAAGAAAAAGCCATTGGTTGGCGTCAGGAAGGGCATCCGGCCAAAAAATTCCTCACTGCCAAATCAAAGTCCCTGTGAAGGGCACCGTCTGAGCCCCAATTGCTGGGAGAAAATGACGTTAAAAACAAAAAAAAACCTACAGATTTTTGTTGTAAGTCACTGTCTACTTTCAACACTCAACGAAATTACGCCTTTGATTTATAATAAAAGCTTATTTTCTCCACGAGTAATGAATTTAATGTGTATTTTTTTAAACACTAATTGATTTTTGCACGGTTCGTTTATTTTCTCAAATGTTTTCAAATTCAATGTATTCAGAGTTGATCCCATATCAATGAGAAATTTTACCCTTGTGCTTTCGACTTTCAAATTTCTCATGATTAGATCAGAACCATTTATCGCGTGAGTTGTCAAGTTAATTTTGTCACTTTCAGAGTCAAAAGAACTAGATAAAGCCACGTTGTTGGACGCTGTTTTCCCTTTCTCTGTTTGGCTACACGACAGCAGCGTGAAAAATGTCCCAGTTAGTCGCAATTGTAAAAAAACTGTGGAGATACTGGGCATTTTGCTTTTGTGTGTTTGTGTTTGTGTGTGTATGTGTGTGTGTTTGTGTGTGTATGCGTGTGTGTTTGTGTGTGCATGTGTGTGTGTTTGTGTGTGTATGTGTGTGTGTGTTAGCGCATAACGGCCGAACGGCTGAATGGTGTGAGCTGACTTTTTGCATAGATGACCGTGTGGCCTCTGCCCAGGACATAGGCTATTGAGATCCGGTCTCCGAGGTAGCTGGAGGCCATTTTGTCTTCAGAAGGTCCATTTCTTGCTCAGTGAAGCAAAATAGAGACTTCCTAATGTAATCTAAAACCGTTGTTGGACTTGATCTGTATTCACCATGTTTCTCTCATGGTCAACTTTATGTTGGATGTTCATGGAGTCAGCAGTGAGAGTGGCCTTTTTATCCTCACTGAAGGACGGAAAACCAAAAACATTGTTTACCAAGAAGTTCTAAAAAACAAAATTAATACTGTTAATTTGCAGTAATGGTCAGAACAATTGAGGTTCGTTTTGCTATATTATGTTATGTTGTTCATTGTTTTCAAACTGTGTTCAAGTATTTGTGTTTAAACTGCATTAAGTGTATTTCTACCATTATCTCAGTTCAGTAACATTTAGTCATTCAAATGTGAATTTTCAGCCAATTTATATTGTACATTTGATATAATGGAAACAAAAACAGGAAAAAAGTATTACTTGCTTGAAATAGCCTACTAAATTGCACTTCTTTACCCGAGCAATGCCGGGTACTTCTGCTAGTGTTTCATATACAAAGTTTTCACACTAATTAAAATGATCATCTAGTAATTTAATTACGGCATCAAAAGTCTCGTCTGTTCCTGGTGTGAGAAGGCTATCATAAACATGATATACCTCTTCTCCACTATAGTTCAACAGTACAGCCAATTTCTGTTTATCGTCCGTAACATTAACCGCGACACTTAATTTAAAAAACGTTTCTTGTATTTTGTGCATTGTGGACCAATCATTGTAAATTCATCCAATTCGAATTTCGGAAAACTTTGTAAACTCTTTGCAATGTCACAGTGACAACACATCAGTGCCTCCCTAAACCAAGAGCATCCAGACAGATCTTCTACGATCTTCTTTCTGACTGGGAGTACTCACAAGGTTCTGGATTCCAAGGGCTGGAATGGAATATTATGTGCCAGTGGCATTTAGCAGGCAAGATGAAGTCAGAGGATAAACCCGGGAAAAACAGATCAACGCTAACTGATGGCAGTTGTCGAGTGCTTGTGGGACGGGAAACAATTCTCAAAGAATAAACCATTGGCCATCTACTAAATTTTACAACCAGTCAGTCCTTCAAATCTCCAAATTTGGCGACTACTGTGGTCGAAGTTTGAGCAGAAATAGTCAGCTGAGTGTTGTTTGTCAGGCCACAGGCTTACGTAACTGACAGTGGCATAAGTCTGAAACCTTGCAAAGTCTGCGCTCAGGACGATCTGACGTAAGAGATTCTAGAAAAGCTCTGCGAGGAACTAAAGAATATTTGAGGTTGTGTAAGCTAACTCCAATCTCAGTTCCACAGTGTCAGAGAAGACAAACAACATCCTTTACTGGAGACAGGCAGAGGGAATGGCATCAATCCTGTGTCGAGTCAACACTGGGTTTAGAATGAAATTAGATAACCTAGAGTAAACTGACATGAAAGTCTGCTTTTTCAACCTCTTCCATCCTAATTCCGAGGCTTATGAGTGATAGAAAAAGTATGTTCTCTCCAATGTCTCCGTAAAACTAATCAGAGTGGGGTCATAAAGTATCATAGTAGTGCGAGCTTGACCGTAACAAAAGACGCAGTAGAGAGGACTTTTGCACAGGGTCTCTACTTATAAATCACTATATCACTGATTTGCTTGGAATTCACTTCCATGAGAATAAGTGGAGCCTTACATCTCTGGTAACATTCTGTTACATAAAGACATCCTCAAGAATCTGGAGGTTAGAGGCATTATATACTTCAAGATCCTCATCGTAGCATAAAACTGGCAGTGGAGGACGTCTGGAACTCCTGGTTTGCCTCACAAGAAGCCCCAAGCAGAATTCTATTTTTGTCGAGGACTAGGTTAAAGCCGGATACTTCATAGCTCACGTCACATAGCAAGGAATACCTTCTAGCTTAGAAATATGTGTTTATAACACACTCTTCCAGTCTACTGACAGGATTGAAAGGAACGCTTTCTGCCATGTCAGAACAGGGTTTGGATGTATGCCCACATTACTCTAATCAACACGTTGATGTGTTTGAACCAGAGAACGTGGCTCTCTTGGTGACGACGGTCTTTACGTGTGGGATGAGCAACCTAAGGTTGATGTCATAAGCAACGCAGAGCCTGTTAGAAGGATTCAGTGGTATGAAAAAAGGGTCCCGAAATACAAGTACTTTACGGTTCATAATTACTGGTCCCTCTCACGGTAGAGAGTAACTGAGAGCCAACTCACAGTTCACATCTGAGTTTGGACCCCAAACCTTCTCCACAAATCTCCATACTTGTGGGATCAGGTAGGAATTGGCAAAACAAACTCTTCTGTGTGCATCTTCGGGACCATTGACTCATAGTTATCAAAACCACCAACTAATGACAAAGTAAGACAGAGAGAAACTATAGGTAGCTTGTACAAATTCTTCCACCCAGAGACACTGCCAACTACACAGTGGAGACCGAAAATTATGATGGCAAGAACCATCAAAATCTAGTAATATTCGAAGGGGTGTGTTACGTTTCCAAGTCTTCTGTAGAGTCATTAGTGAAATACAGAGGAAAGAAGTGATCACAGTTCTGTGAAGTAACTCTGCTACTAGCTTTCAAGGACAAGGCACGTTCCCATGGATTGGTCTCGGGTAGTGTATCTCATAAAGGGTTTCTGAACAGACTATCCAGCAAAGGATGAGGCTGAAAGACCTCAAGCCTCACATTTAAACACATGTAAGTGTTTATGGTTATAAACGCACATATATCACACAATAAATAAAGTAAATAAGTCAATTTCTGCAAGAACTTGCTTATTGACTTCAAAAAAGAGAAGAAGTGAGTAAACCGACTGTTCACCACATAGGATACTTGTACGTTCAAAGAAATGAGATTGAAATGATTGCAACCCATTTTAATTTAACTCCTCTTTTTATATGTCTATATCTATATTTTTTTGTTTAGAACCGATGAAAAGTGGATGTCCAGTTCTTTCTGACACAACAAATAATAGTTAGTTACACATTACGCATTACTACCGACAAAGTACTGGTTGATTTTGAAATTGTACTGATGTGGTGCGGAATGCATTTTTGATAACTCGTACAAAATCAAAGTTGTAGGAATACTTTTTATATAACAACAGGACTTAAAATGCAACAAGCCGATAAGGTATACGACACGCTTTTACATTAGCACCGATCTGTTGTTAAGAATAACAGCTTGTATCTGACGCAGTATAATCACTATAAATAATAGCCTTGATAAACTGAGGAAAAAATCTACGATCTGACCATCCTAATACAAGCACATAGGATCCAATATCAATTCTGAATATGTCTACTCAAAGTGCATTAATTTTTATTGGAATAATGACCATTATGTATTAATCACCAAAACATGAAAGAAAGAAATGAATAAAAAAATTCAGATGTCTACTCAAAGGAATTGTAAAACATTTTGTAAAAAGCCTTACGTCACAGTTGTTTCCCATTTTCATGTACAAACTGAAATGTGATGTCCGGAAAAGTTCATGAGACTTTACAAGGTGATTCAACTAGAATACTTAGCACACAAATAATTATACTAATCTAATCCACTTTCCTCTCACAACCTCAGACATTTTTCTGACATTTTTCTGACCTGGGATTAAGCGGTATCATATGACAAAGTTATAACTAAAATATACATTATCTAAGGCTAAAATATAAAAGCTTGAAGTCAGTTGAAACAAACATGGTTATCGTGATTTTCATAAGCCCATACTTCAAATTAAACCTTGTGTTTGATTACTTAGTTATTCTTTGTATACATAAAAACTTGAAGAGTATCTTCATTTGGGGTTCAGATGAGCAAGTCAAGAATAGAAACATTGGGGATGGACATTGAAGAAAATAGAGCAAGAAGGAGTGTTAAAATCAGATGGGAGGATTGTGTTAACACTGATTTCAGAGAAAAGAAAATAGGAAAAAGAAGTGATAAAAAAGAAATCTTTGGAAAAAGCTCATCAAAAGTGGAAGCTCTAAATAGAAATAAGCAAAAAAAACAAGCTAAGACAAAGATGAAGAAGATTGAGAACTATATGACAATATTTATCGAATAGGAGAGATTTGTTTTCACTAAATTCGTTAACTACAATCTTACCTTACACATATTACAAACACACAGATACAAACACAAAAAGGCATTTTGTATATTTGTATCAGAGCCCTGTTTAACGATGCTATCCAAAAGAATAATTTTGTTTCAATACTTTTCTTTTTATCACATGATTTGTCATCTTGTGCTATGTTTGGTCAACAATTTTTTTCCTTCATGCATGAAGTGTAGATGATGAGCAAAGGGTTCGAGAGAAAAATCAAAGTGGTTTATGTGGCAATCGAGGAAAATGCTTAAAGTATGTAGGACAAAAAGGAAAAGATTGAAGACAAAATAAAGAGAAAGGATAGCTCAAATTTGAATTCTGACACCTACAGAAAATTTACGACTATAGCAGGTAATTAAAACGTCAGGGAATTAAGACTAGATATTCCTAATACCCTTATGAATTAAGACTGTATTAGTCATAAATTACTAGAGAATTAGGAATAGACGCAAAGATTTACTTACATGCTTATGCCCATAGCCCAGAGATGAACATAGGCCATCGATGAACGCTCGCCATCGCACTCTGTTTTGGGCTTCTCTTGCTGCTTCAGTCTAGTTTGCCTCGGTATCTCGCCTCCAGCTGTTACGCGGTCCCCCTCTCTTCCTGTTTCCCTGTGGGTTCCAGATTAAGGCCTGTCGTGTGATGTTGGATGATGGTTTTCTCAACCTGTGCCCTGTCCAGCCTCACTTTCTCCTGAGGCTTTGCCTGACTACTGTTTCTTGTTCCGCTCTTTCCCATAAGTCTTCATTTCTGATTTTATCCGTCCAGCGTATTTTGTATATTCTTCTCAGACATGTGTTGAGAAATGTTTGTATCTTCTGCAGAATTGCCTTTGTTGTGCGCCATGTCTGGTAACCATATAGCAGAACACACTTCACATTCGAATTGAAGATCTTGGTTTTCATGCTAGTTTCTCTTGATGATCATATGTTTTTCAGCATGATGAAGGCTCTCCTTGCCTTGCCGATTGTAGCAGTGGCAACCTGGTCTGTGCCTCTCCGTTGCCCCACTGTGCTTCCTAAGTATACAAAGGACTCCACCTCCCTTTTGGGCTCTCCTTCTTCTGTGACTGGGATGCTGTTGCCAGTGTTGATCTTTATTAATTCAGTTTTCTTCTTGTTGATGTTGAGCCCTATCTTTGCTGATGTGGTCTAAAGGCAGGCGGTCTTGTCCTGGTTTTGTGACAGGAGCGCCAGATCGTCAGCAACGTCAAAGTCGTCTAATTGGGTCCAGAGTGTCCACTGTATCCCATTTTTACTTTCCTGTTGTTGTGGTCTTCATTATCCAGTCGATAACTAGCAGGAAGAGAAATGGGGCAGTAGGCAACCTTACCTGACTCCGGTCTCCACCTCGAAGCTGTCTGACATCTGTCCTGTGTGTAAGATCCTGCAACTCATGGCTTCGTAGGTGCATCAAATCAGTGAGATGCTTTTACCAGGAACTCCCTAGTGTCTTAGCAACATCCAGAATGTCTGTCCATATTGTTGAATGCCTTCTCGTAGTCTATGAAGTTTATGTACAGAGGTGAGTCCCATTCTAACGACTGTTCTACTATGATACGTGGACTAGCGATCTGGTAAACACGAGATCTATTCTCACGAAAGCCTGCCTATTGGTCTCGAGCCTAGCATCCAGCACCTGTTTCATTCTCACTAAATGGATTCTGTTGAGGACCTTTCCTGGCACTGAGAGGAGCATGATATCCCGATAGTTGTTATATTTGCTGAGGTCACCGTTCTTTGGCAGCTTAATGACGCTTCCTTCTTTCCACTCTGCTGGTACCTCCTCCTCATCCCAGATCTTACTGAAGAGGCTGTGTACTATTTGCACAGCAGTCTCGATGTCAGCTTTGATAGCCTCTGCTGGGATTGCGTCTAGCCCCGCTGCTTTACTATTCCTCAATATATTGATGGCCTGTCTCATCTCCCCTTTGGACAGCTTTTCACAATTGATGGAAAGTTCTTTCTCTGCTGGTGGAATGTCTAGTGGTTTCTCTGGGGCAGGGCGGTTCAGCAGCTCCCTGACGTGCTCTGCCCAACCAGTGGGTTTCCGTTTTTATCCTTCACAGGCTTGTCTGTCTGTTGATACTTGCCAGCTAGCCTCTTAGAGACTAAGTACAACTTTTTAATATTTCCCTGTCCTACCGCTTCTTCTTCTTGTCTAGCTAGATCGTCAACATAGTCTACTTATCCTTCTTCAAGCTTCTCGTCACCTCTTTGTTTGTCTCAGTTTATTCCTCCTGCACTTTAGCCTATGTTGCTCTGGTTCGACCCTTATTCACTGCAGCCTTTTTTCCTTTCCTCACTTCAAGTTTTCGGATTGTTTCTGCGGATATCCACTCTTTGTGCTGTGTTTTCTTCTCTCCGAGAACCTCCTCACATGTATCTATCCATAGTTTCTTACTGTACACCCATTGTGTCTCTATGCTTGTATCTTTGTCCTCTATCAGATCTTGTAATGCCTGAAACCTGTTGGTTAGGCTGACTTTGAGGGCTTCTTGAATGTCCTTACTTCTGAGCAATCCCACATTATATTTTGTTTGTGTGTTGCTTTTAGTTTTTTCTTTCTTTGTGTTTGTAGTCTCAATATTTGTTGTTAGTAAGAAATGATGGTCTGAGAACACGTCAGCGCCTCTCATCACCCGTACATCTTGCATAGATCTTTCTAAATTTCTGGTTTATTCAGATATGGTCTATCTGATTTTCAGTCACATGATCCGGTGAGATCCAAGTGGCTCTGTGGATGCGTTTGTGTGGAAAAATACTTCCTCCTATTACCAGTTGGTTCAATGCACAGTGGTCTGCAAATCCCTATCCATTTTCATTCATTTGTTCTAATCCCTGTATTCCCATGGTACGTACCCTCATATCCGGTATTGTCCGATCCTATCTTGGCATTGAGGTCCCTCATCAGGGCTGGTATGTCCTTGCCTCTTTTCTTGTCTATCCCTGCCTGTAACTGATGGTAAAACTCATCTTTCTTCTCCTCTTCCGCATCACTTGTTAAAGCATAATATTGTATTTTGTTTAGTCTGATATTTTTTCCCTGGTAGTGAAATGGGCTGTAATGATATGGGAGTTTACAGGTTTCCATCCGATGCCACACTGTGCCTCTTGTGCTAGCATCAGGGCCACACCTTCATTGTGAGTGGCTCCTTCCTCTCTGTTCCCCGATTACAGTATCTGCTCTCCAGATTTAAGTCTCAGCTGTCCTGTCTGTACCCGTCTTGTTTCACTCAGGCCCAACACTCCGATGTTATACCTTTTCCTTTCTCTTGTTACATGAAACAATTTTCCTGTTTCGTACATAGTCCTGATGTTTCAAGTGGCTATTCTAGTTTTTGCCTTTGCTGTTAGAAGCGGAATCGCCTCACAGCTTCCACTTGGCTTTCACTGCGATACGTCATGTATCTCTGAGATTGAGTCTCTTCTTCCCTTTGGCGAATGCGTCGGGTTTTTTTCGTCGATGCTTCTGTAGCTTTGGTGTTTTTACAGGGTAGGGGTTCTGGCCACATGCCCAAACTTCCTCCTTTATCCGGGCTTAGGACCAGCTGTGTTATCCGAAAATATCACAGGCGGAGTTATGCAAAGATTTAAACTCCTCCTTCACATTAATTTGTGGCCGAATACGTGCTTGCCAAAAAGCTTTTTGGCTTAAATCACATTGTTCACTCCTGGTAGTGACAGCCAAAATTTTGATGCCATTCACCGTAACTTCTTCCAGACTCCCACACGATCTCAGATGTTTGCCAACAGATTGAGATGCTTTCCTGTGATGTTTGAAGCAGGTACACATTTGGTAGCAAGTCCAACCTACATAGTAGGATTTACATCGTGGACAAGTTATGGGATAAACTACTCGGCTTTTCACTTTATGGTCGATTTTTGACTCCAAGGAGGGTAACACAGTTTTGATTTACGTAGTGTGAGAACTAGATTTACCGGTGCTCCACATTTCACAACAGCTGTTGAATTGTCCTCTGCTATTCTTCCTCAGTACATAATAAAAATATAATTTTTAAAATTTCGTCCTTCGATGTTTCCGTCCTGGTTTTAGACTCTGGTGTTGTATTGGCTCTAATCTTGGTGATGGTTTGTTAGATTATGGAGTTGTAGAACGTAGGTGGGGTGGGGGAGGTACTAGTTCATTCAAGAATCCTCTCTTTTATAGACAGGCTTTGGTGGAATGATTTCCAAGAGCTACAAACATGATAAGTCCTATGTATAAACATTGCTACTACGGATTTCCTGTACCGTTTGGTGCTACTGCATGATAGTTCATCACTAAGCCTGTATAAGTAGGTTTGTTTTACCAAGACAAAGATAGTTCCTTTCCCTCTCTTGTCACAAGCATATCCAGAAAAGGAATGGAACAGTCTTTCTCTTATTCGATGGTGAACTTCAGATTAGAATACATATTGTTGGTTTCATTAAGTTTGCGATCGATATCTGACTTGTTTTTATTACGAATTATTTAATCAATATATCTGAAGTACAATATGCATCACCCTTTAAATGCGGATCGTATTTATTCAGCCATCCATTTGCTATTAAAGGAGCTGGAGGGCTGCCCATGGCCAGGGCATTCACCTGACGGGTAGAAACCATCATGGGTCTGCATCAAAACATTACAAGCAGACAGTTTTGACTAATCAATGAATGTTTCTTTCTCTACAGGTGGAATTGTAAACCTCCTTGAATAAAGGGACTCTGACGTTCCTGTATGGCATCAATTACTGGCACGTTAGTATTTAATGATGTAACGTTAGAACTTTCGATCTCGTCATTTTCTGACAGCTCTACCAAATATAAAGAATCATAAATCAACTTAATATTTGATTGAATCTTGCATTCCTCTACGACCGAGAACCAAACAGTACACTTTTTTTTGCGATCTTGTGGTATGGTGATCCAGACATGGACAGGACTGGTCGGACTGTTAAGTTTTGCTTGTGTACCTTGGCTAGACCGTACAGATGAGCTTGTTAGGTGCCCTTGGTATGAAGCTTCTCGTACAGATCAGTATCAATTTTCCCTTCCTACAACAGTTCTTTTTACCTTTTATCTACCTTCATATTCTTTTAACACCTAATGTTTTGCACTTTTTTTTTCGTAGGTACTTCTTTATCCAATTGGGGTAGGTTAAGAATATCCAACATGTTAGCTTCGTATATTTCACATTTCAATACATCTATCTCCATTCCTTTATTGGATATATTGCAATCAATTTGTTTTCTTTTAGTTAATTTTGGGTCATAAGTATGTTGCGGGACGTTTTCTGTTTCTTCAATTGCTTAACATAATTAAGCATCTTGACATTAATATCTGATACTATCTGTCTATTAACTTCATTACTTTTACAAAAATTGAGAAGTCCGTCTGGTTTAGCCAGGATATTATTTGGTTAAAATTTATCAATAACAGCATTTCTGGGACCCAGCGATGAAGTCTGTAGTACATAATCTGGTGGTATTTTGTCCAACCCATATGTCATAACTGTATTTTTAAACAAAGCTTTCTGTTGTTCCTCTGATAATGCGAAAAGTTTTTTGTTGTTGTGAGTATCCTTTATCTTTGAGAGTTGTATTCGAGCCCGAAAATGGCTGGGAAAAGCCACTGATACGAGAAATTGTTCTAAAACTGAATCCTTTACTATTTGCCTCCTGTCCTCTGGGTTTGATAGAATGGACTTTGAATCTTTTCGTGCTTTCACTAGTTCTTTTCTAAGCAGCTTCCTCTGGAACTAATGGACAGATTGGTTATTATGACACCCATTGTTTGGTATTCTAAATCTTAGGAATCGAGGTATGATATCTGCTTTAATGCAATTATCAAGAACTTGATGCGAAGAATGTTGGCCTGTAATTCCTCAAACGTTTTCTGGTATCGGAGGAATAGAAGTATCATTTCGATGTCGTTCAGTTGCCAGTAGGCGATACGAAAGTAGCATTATTGTCAATAGTATATTGAAAGCATTGTTTAGGACATGATTTTCAAATCCTAGGCATTGAAGGTACCTTTATAGTTGATTGTTCCTTCTTTATGACTGATATAAGCGTCAATGTAAATAATAAGTTGGAGGATGTGAAGAAGAAGTAAAGGAAAGGGTGAAGTGCGGCTGGAACAAGTGGAGGGAAGTGAAAGGAGTTGTGTGTGACCGAAGAATCCCAAGAAGAGTGAAAGTCAAGATATACAAGACTGTGGTAAGGCCTGTGCTGTTATATGGAGCAGAGACTTGGGCACTGCGAAAATATGAGGAGGACTTGCTTGTACGCACAGAAATGAGAATGCTGAGGTGGATAATGGGCATATCTTTGATGGAGAGATGCACAAATGAAGAAATAAGAGCTAGTGCAGGTGTAGTGTCCATTGCAGAAAAGTTACGCTAGGCTCGGCTGAGGTGGTATGGCCACGTTCGAAGAAGAGAGGAACAGGATTGGATTTTTAAAGCATGGGCAGAGCCAGTGAAGGGAAAGAGATCAAGGGGAAGGCAGAGGTTGAGATGGCGAGATACCATCAGGAGAGACATGGAGAAGAAAGGAGTGAGAGATGAACAGACAATGGAAAGACTACTATGGAGAAGGAAGATTC
>RDPX01000039.1:1483696-1515222 GCA_003991215.1 Morbakka virulenta | reverse complement strand
AAAGGAGTTGTGTGTGACCGAAGAATCCCAAGAAGAGTGAAAGTCAAGATATACAAGACTGTGGTAAGGCCTGTGCTGTTATATGGAGCAGAGACTTGGGCACTGCGAAAATATGAGGAGGACTTGCTTGTACGCACAGAAATGAGAATGCTGAGGTGGATAATGGGCATATCTTTGATGGAGAGATGCACAAATGAAGAAATAAGAGCTAGTGCAGGTGTAACGTCCATTGCAGAAAAGTTACGTGAGGGTCGGCTGAGGTGGTATGGCCACGTTCGAAGAAGAGAGGAACAGGATTGGATTTTTAAAGCATGGGCAGAGCCAGTGAAGGGAAAGAGATCAAGGGGAAGGCAGAGGTTGAGATGGCGAGATACCATCAGGAGAGACATGGAGAAGAAAGGAGTGAGAGATGAACAGAAAATGGAAAGACTACTATGGAGAAGGAAGATTCGTGCTGCAGACCCCTGATCTTTGGGAACCTGCAAAGAAGAAGAAGAGGAAGAAGTAAATAATAAGTTGTTTGTGAATAACAGTCCAGTTGGTTTTGGTTATTTTGTCCTTTCTTTTTTTTAGTGTTAACGTCATTTTCCCCCAGTAACTGGGACTCAGACGGTGCCCTTCAGAGGGACTTTGATTTGTCAGTGAGGAATTTCTTGGCCGAATGTTCTTCCTGACGCCAACCGATGGATTTTCTTGGTTACGGTGCAGTTGCACTAACCATTAAGCCACGGATCCTCAAAATAAAATGTTATCAAACTTTTCTGTTTCTTGAAAATTCTGAACTTTATGGACTCAGAGGAAGCCATAAGTGTAAGAGCTTTATCATGTCTTGTATTCAGGCTGATATCTTCTACGTGAATTGCTCTTCGCCGACGATGCAGTCATTGTTTCTCACACACAAGAAGGGCTTCAACGTTTAATGGACAGATTCTCAGATGCCTGCAATCTCTTTGGTCTTACCATGAGCCAGAAAAAGACCCAAGTTATGGGTCAAGGTACACCTCTCCCAATGGAGATCAAACTTCACGGTGAGAGCTTGGAAGTGGTAAATTAGTTTCCAGTACTTGGGATATATTTGCTCAGACAATCTATCACTTGATGCAGAAATTGGAAAATGCATTGGGAAGGCCTCAACGAACATGGGCAGGCTTACAAAGAGAGTATGGGAAAACAAGTTTCTCACCAGAGCAACGAAGATACACGTTTATCAGGCCTGCGTTCTCAGTACCTTATTGTACGGAAGCGAATCATGGACGACATACTCCACCCAAGAGAAGAAATTGAATTCTTTCCATATGCGTTGTCTCCGTCGCATACTTGGTATTACTTGGCAAGATAAAGTCACTAACAATGCTGTTCTCACCAAAACTGAAATATCCTCTATGTTCACCCTGCTAGGCCAACGCCATCTCAGATAACTTGGCCATGTACATGTAAAATGGAAGACGACCGGATTTCAAAACATCTCCTTTACGGGGAGCTGGCAAACGGTAAAAGAAGGATTGGACGCCCTTATCTACGGTTCAAAGATGTTTGCAAGAGAGACTTGAAGGCCTGCAGCATCGACCCAAACACATGGGAAACCAAAGCAGCAGACAGAGTAGAGTGGAGAAGAGTTACGAAAGCTGGCCTAACTCAAGGAGAACAAATTTTAGCGACAAGAAATGAAGAAACGAAGGAAAGGAAAGCAAGAAAAACGAATCAGTCAAGAGATGACATGGCAACTTTTATCTGCCATGGCTATAGCCGTACATGCCTATCCAGGATCGGCTTATTCAGCCACTTANTTGGCAAGATAAAGTCACCAACAATGCTGTTCTCACCAAAGCTGGAATATCCTCTATGTTCACCCTGCTACGGCAACGCCACCTCAGATGGCTTGGCCATGTACATAGAATGGAAGACGACCGGATTTCAAAACATCTCCTTTACGGGGAGCTGGCAAACGGTAAAAGAAGGATTGGACGCCCTTATCTACGGTTCAAAGATGTTTGCAAGAGAGACTTGAAGGCCTGCAGCATCGACCCAAACACATGGGAAACCAAAGCAGCAGACAGAGTAGAGTGGAGAAGAGTTACGAAAGCTGGCCTAACTCAAGGAGAACAAATTTTAGCGACAAGAAATGAAGAAACGAAGGAAAGGAAAGCAAGAAAAACGAATCAGTCAAGAGATGACATGGCAACTTTTATCTGCCATGGCTATAGCCGTACATGCCTATCCAGGATCGGCTTATTCAGCCACTTAAGACGATGTCCCAAATAATATTATCCAGGCGATTTACCAAAGTCAACAAGACTGAGGGTTGCCAACAATTATTCAGGCTGTATTCAGGATGTCACTTGTGTGTGTGACATCTTTTCAAAAGACAAGGTTGACTGTTGCTACTTTTTTCATCGCGTTGCTTGTTTCATGTATCTTGTGCCTTGTCTGTACGTCTTGGTGCAATATTTGAAAGAAGGGGAAGCAAAAAAGTAGCAGACGTTTGTTATCACAGGGAGAGTATAAACTGGTAATTTTGTTGTTGTTAGAAGGATAAAACAAAAAATAAAGCACGAAAAAAGGCACAAGTTTGACGTTTACTGGTGGTTAGAAACAGGCCTCCTTTTAGTATTTTTACTACAAATGAGATGAACAAAAGCAAACTGGCCTACCATAATAACTAGCACAAGAGAAGATTTGGTACTGACGTAGTTAAGTAAATTAAGCAGCTTGTACCCTGTTGTACCAATAATGATTGTTTCCTTTGACAACTTATTTTCTGATTACTCTATAGTGTGTATATTTCTTCAGTGCTTTTTCTATTTTCTTAAGCTGCTGCTGTTTTCACTTCCAATGTTGTGCAATCAATGACAGATCCAGCGCCTTTGAATTGAAGGTCGACTAAAAAATTTTAGTGACTATATCCTAGATACTCTTAGTGAAAAGGGGCAAATGGCCCTTAAAAACAAAATAGAACTATAAAGGTTGTCTTGGTTCTATCAAAAAGGTTAGTACACCTGTGTGAAAATGAAGAAAAGCTGACAGAAGTGCTCAATCAAATGAAAAAGGAAACATCACCAGGAAGTAACAAAGATCGACAGAAACATTTCATCTTCATCCGAATTTCCTCTACTGAATCTATCCTCGGCTGCACTACTTTTTCTAACAATAGCTAGGTGAAGCGTGATCCTTTGTAACTTTCTTTGTCCCCGGGGAAGCCATTGAATTTACAGTCCCCCTTCAATTTTTTTTTCACTAAAAAACTCCCACAGAACTAAATGTCACAATTGAAAGATAGACAAAAATATAATTACAAAGGAAAGATTGAGTTTTCTTGATTAAAGACCTTCGAATAAACGTCCCCAGATAAAGCAGTTTTCTTTCAAGCCCCAGAGCACTTAATCAAAGAAATATAGAATTATAGTTTGAAGCCAAATTTTTAATTTATGATACAAAACTGGTAAAATACTGATTCTACTGGTGTTATTCTTGACTACAATAATAGTTGGTATATTTTCTCAATACGTACAGTCATGCTGAAGTCTAATTCTCAAAATAAACGTCAATTTTCTAACTCGTTCAGCAACATTTTCCGAAAGAAGGAAGAGCACTCACAGTATGATTCATTAATTTTTTTTGAATTTCAAAGTTTCTGTTTTGAACTCTTAGGGTGCACCGTTTAAAGCCACACATTAATTAAAATATGTTTGAAATGAAGTATATTTTTTTTAAATTAACTTAATGGGTTGGTGTGCATAGTTTGCAAATTATTTTCCTTGTTACAAAAAAGAGTATTCTGTACAATTGTGAAAAACCATCAAAACCTTGGCCAAAAAAAGATCCGCTTGATGCTCAGGTTGACCCTTGATATCAATTTATTGATTCTATTACTCTTTGCTTTTTTAATATTTCTGAAAAAGTGAATTAGAAGAAAGAATTTCTTACTAAATGTAATAGTTATTTGACAGTTAGGTAATAGCTTCCAAAATGTTGAGTAGCTGGGATAAATTGTATACCTGCTAGCTTATAAAATATCCAGTTATGTACACTATTTATCTCCAATTTTCATTCTATTTGATTTCCATTAACAGCATTACCTTTGAAGTTCTTTGTTGACCATATGAATAAAAAAACAGGTAACATGCCGACAAAATATGACGTAACACATCCGGTCTGTGTAAATTCCCATGTTATTCTATTTAAATTAAAAGCATACATTATCGGTGGAGCTCCTTCTCAATTTGTTTAAAACAAAATTGAATAAACGAACTGGTAGTTCAATCAATTGGAGAAACCACTGGTTAATTGTTATCATTGAGTTGCTAGTTTTGACAGACATCGAAGAAGTACAGGTAAATGATATTTGCATTTTTAGCTCAATTTGGCCATATTTGCCAATTATTGTATGGAATCGAGTACACAAAGTCTTTTACAATCGAGGGACTGAACTTCTACGGTTAAGTGAAAATGCAGACAAATGTCAACTTGAGGTATATGTTTGCCAATTATTAAAGGTATGTACAATATTAAAGAGTCTTTTTCAAATTATTATCTTCTCTATTTTATGAGTATTTATATTTGATTTGATGGTGAAAGACGAATTTCAGAGTATCCAACTTACTTTGAGACAGAATCCAGTGCAGGTTTTTGTCAGACTGTTTTTAAATCCATTGTGTACTCATAACCCAAGAAAAGATTAAGTCCATTGAGTCTCAAATTAAAAATCAATAAAAACTTTTAGAATTGTCTGTTTAAGAAGCACAATTTAATGTAGATAGTGTTAGCTTGGGCACAATTTAAAGTGTTAACTTCAGTTATTTTTTTCAAGCTTTAACGTACTCGATTTTTAAGTTCTTTGAAATCCTATCTTGTACCCATAACTTATATTAGGTATTTCCCTAATCAATTTGGATGATGTAGAATAATTTTAATAATATTTTGATTTGAAAAGAGATGAAAAGCATTTTTCATAAAAGCGTCTTGTTTTTAACGTAAAGAGAATTGTATAGTCACGAACATGTAGCATGAGATAAGCAAACATATTGAAATAATAGTTGGAATACTTCTGATATAAGATCATAAACAATCTCCTGGTAGAACAAAATCCCAATTGGAATACTTCTGATCGATGTTTGATATATAACTTTACTTTACAAGGATTTGTAACACTACTACTCTAGCTTTAATCCTAACTTTTCTTCAGAAAGTAGAAACCAACGGAAAGGGCAAGCAGACAGCCATAAAAGGGAATGTGACTTATTGAAATTAACAAAGGAAACAATACTATTTCTACACTTTTGTGTATATTTGTACTTACAAACTTATATTTTTATTTGCTCTTCGTAATAAATAATATTACGTTTTATGAGTTATTAATTAATGCGTCTTAAAGAAAAAGATAAAGAAGAAATTAAGCTCTAATTGACACCACTTTTCTTTATATATTTCAATGTTCTTACATTTAGAACAAATTACATTCATATGTAACAAAGTATCAACAGAGTTCGATTACTATTATTGCTATAATAGCTCGATATATTGGATTTAATATACAAAATATAAAGTAATATAATATAGGAAGAATAAGGTAATTTAAGAAGATTATACAATACGAGAAATCAGAAATAAATAATGATAAATAGAACTTGATGCATATTATTTTCCTTCCTGTGCATATTTTTAATTACACGTTAGGTGTAAAATTTTTTGTTAGAATTGAAAAAGAATAGAAAAATTCTTTTCCTACCTCATATCATACTTCAATATTCCTAGATTTCAGTGGTTTTTTTCAACCCTTAAACTTTAACATCCTTTAAACGCAAGTCAATTTTTGTAAAAAGTGTACACTATTTTTTCTATATAGCCTTGATTATTCGATACTCCACAGTACAAACTCAAATTTTTGAAAAGCTATTGATATAAATTTCACCATTTCCTTTTGGTAAGGTAAAAATCGTAATGAGTACCTCCCTTTTTTGTCGTTGAATGTTTTTCCTGCTTTAAAAAATATCTAGCCTCTCTGGCATTTGTTCAGTAAATTTTTTCTTAAACTCAGAACTAAAACTGTACACTATCAATCCATTCCATCCACGGGGACTATAGGGGTGATGAAAAGGAGGGAGGAGAAAGAAAGAGAGAGAGAGAGAGAGAGAGAGAGAGAGAGAGAGAGAGAGAGAGAGAGAGAGAGAGAGAGAGAGAGAGAGAGAGAGAGAGAGAGAGAGAGAGAGAGAGAGAGAGAGAGAGAGAGAGAGAGAGAGAGAGAGAGAGAGAGAGAGAGAGAGAGAGAGAGAGAGAGAGAGAGAGAGAGAGAGAGAGAGAGAGAGAGAGAGAGAGAGAGAGAGAGAGAGAGAGAGAGAGAGAGAGAGCGAGAGAGAGANAAGAGAGAGAGAGAAAGAGAGAGAGAAAGAGAGAGAAAGAGAGAGAGAGAGAAAGAGAAAGAGAAAGAGAGAGAGAGAGAGAGAGAGAAAGAAAGAGAGAGAGAGAGTGTGTGTGTGTGTGGGGGGGGGGACGGCTATTGGATTGGAAGTTGAAGGGGAGAAAGAGACATGCACACACATACACACACAGAGAAAATTAAAGTGAGATTGGATGCAATATTCTTTTATTAAAATAATACTTATCAAACGAATTTGTTGTTCTTGCTTCAAAAATATCTTTTTGGTAACTTTTCAGCTAGTAAAATTCACTTTTTCTTGGCAATTCCAATGCTATTTTTTTCTTTGCTGTTGAAGGTTTCTTTCACTTTTCTGATGTCGACTCTTCATAAAATCTGTTATCGTGATTACTCTTGGTACAAGCATAAAAACTGTTCATAATAGCAAAAATATTACTCTTTTAAACTCTGGTTTGTTTATAACTGGTAAACATGAATAAAATTTGCAGGTATTTTGAAATGTTTTGACATTCTTTTCTAGACGATGATTATTGTTCTGTCTGTCTGTCATTCATTGCATAATCATGATGAATCTTACTTCAACCTAATATTGATTTTGTAGAGTCAGTTTTCCCTCTTTCCTTGCTTCATTTCTAGCGATGTGTAACCGTGTCATTTTATCTGAAAACAGAAATTTGTTTTCCATTTCCATCCTTATGAGTAAGACACGGATTTTATACAGCTTAAAAATTCAAATATACAACTGAAAATTAGCAAATATACAACTAAAAAATACAACTAAAAAAATACCACATTTGAACTACTATTTTTAGTAAATTTGAGCAGATTTTAATACCTTCAGAACAGTTGCGAGCTCACAAATAAAATAGCCAACTTTTTAATGTTATTTTCTGTCAGAGACATCCTTGTATCACCGAGTATTCTCTTGTATTTAGAAAAACTTCTTTCTACTTCGGTAGAGTTAATTCGAGCTTTCTTCAGCTACATAATTTCAATAACCCTGTATTTAGATTCATCTAGTGTCCGTAATTCCTGTAAACCTTTGTTTTTTTCCAAAAACAGTAACTAGTTTTTCGAGTGCAGGCGCATCAAATTTTTGTTTTAGTTTATCCAGTTTTGCCATTGCATCTTCAACTATAGCTGTCCACCCTTCGATTTCTTTAATGTAGCTAACAAGTGAAACATAATTTTTAGTTATATTCCCTATTTTGCTTTTAATATCAGAACTGCGCATTACATGTTTCATATCACGAATAGCAAGTGCCTTACTGTCTTCAAATCCATTAACACTTTCTTTTATTTTATTCAAATTTTCCGAGTAATATTTCACAGCCTGCAACTATGTACCTCAGCGAGTAATAACTGGGTTTGGCCGCAGAGGAATGTTCTGTTCGTGTAGTGCACNTGTTTTAGTTTATCCAGTTTTGCCATTGCATCTTCAACTATAGCTGTCCACCCTTCGATTTCTTTAATGTAGCTAACAAGTGAAACATAATTTTTAGTTATATTCCCTATTTTGCTTTTAATATCAGAACTGCGCATTACATGTTTCATATCACGAATAGCAAGTGCCTTACTGTCTTCAAATCCATTAACACTTTCTTTTATTTTATTCAAATTTTCCGAGTAATATTTCACAGCCTGCAACTATGTACCTCAGCGAGTAATAACTGGGTTTGGCCGCAGAGGAATGTTCTGTTCGTGTAGTGCACTCCACCTGTACGGAGCTTTTTTGAAAACCTTCTTTCCTCTGGAAATTAACTTGTCCACTTCCGGATTTTCTTCTCTAACTTTTTCACAAACACAACTAATATTATGCGCGAGACAACTCATGTGTATAAGTTTTGGACAAAAGGATTTTAATCGCTGAACTGCTTTGTACATATACGGCGCGCTGTCTGTTACACATACTAAAATATTGTCGAAAGATATTTCCTCTGAATGTATACTCTCACGTAAAAAGCGGTCTACTGTCACATTGTTAGTGCTCTCCAAAAAGTCAACGTTTACTGAAAACGAAGTTCTGTTGTCATTGAACAGTCCTATTATGCAATTACATCCATAACGTCCTTTAACATCAGTTGTTTCGTCGACCGATATCCATATTAACTGTTCTTTTAGTTCGTTTTTAATGGTTTCAATCTTTTCTTTGTATACCTGCTCAACATAATGTTTTTTTACAGTTGACTCACTGGGGGTATTCAGTCGCGTATACTTCTATGAAAATAATTTAAATGTGTCATTTTCTAGTTTCCAAAACGGAATGTTCGCTGCAGTGAATGCCTTTGTTAAATCCTTAATATACTCAGCATTGTATGCTTCATTTGAAGCGTAACTTGTCACAAATGGCTGTTTTTGTTTTGATGGTTCGGCCAATGACTTGTGTTTTACAGATCTAACATGTGTAACCACTGTAGTCCGATATTCAAAGTTTACTTTGCAGTGACAATATTTGCTCTTTAATAAAATTCCATCTGTATCGAAACATTTAAATTCATCAAAATACCGTCTCAGCAGCTTTTGTGTTGTAGATTTACTTTTTGTCATTTTGAAATTATTTGATGTTGTAACTTTAATTTTATCAAATGTAAGCTGTTGACTGCACTAAGTCCGGCAGTGTTGCATGTTGACAAGGCGTAAAGAGATCAGGGGCATTTGATTGACGGCTAAAAGAGTGAATTAATTTGAAACAGCTCTAGCTGTGATTGAAATGTCTGTTTAGATTAAACTACCTCCTCCTAAGGTACCGTGTCCTTTCAGGACGTTGGTGATCATGGTTTTTCCACTGAATTCGGTCTTTTGCTTTTTCTAACAGCTTTGTTGTTCTGATGCCTGTGCATGTCGATATACTTTTGAGGAACATCTTCCTTTCTCTTCCTCTTCCTGTTTTTTCCATTTATTTTGCCAGTGAGTGCTAAGTGTTCTAAGCCTTCTTTCCTCTACACATGGCCAAGGAATGACAGCTGGCTTTTCCTGATCATGTTCAAGAGTTCTCTGTTGTAGTTGGCTCTTCTGAAAACTTCTTCGTTGCTGATATGTTCAGTGCAGCAGATCCTTAAAATTTTACGTAGCATCCAAACTTCAGCAGTTTTCAACTTTCTTTCTAACTCTGCCGTAATTGTCCACGATTCACATCCGTAATGCTTAAACCTCTCCTTGCACTCTCTTCTTTTACAGTATTTAAGATGCATTGTAGTTTCTGGGGTGAATCTGCAATGAGAGTTATATCATCTGAATATCGTATGTTATTCAAGTTGTATCCATCTACAGCGAAACCGTTTATGTCTTCGATGGTTCTCATTATGTTTTCGCTGTATAAGTTAAACAAATCTGGAGATAGAACGCATCCTTGTCGACCTCCTCTTTTGATGTGGTTGTATCTTCCTATAGTGTTCTGAACTTTTACCCCCGCCATTTGTTCCCAGTACGCATTCCTTAGAATTCGGATGTCCTTTCCATCTATGTCTAGGGATTGTAGTATGTCAAGAAAAGTTTCGTGTTTCACCTTGTCGAAAGTTTGCTGTAGTCAATAAAGCATAGAAACAAATCATGTTGCATTTCTATAGCTCTTTCAGATAACATTCTCATGATGAAGATGGCGTTCTGCGTACCTGAGTCCTGAACAAACCCAAATTGATGATTACTTATTTCTGACCTCGTTGTTCTTCGTATCCTTGCCATGACTCTCATAAGTATTTTGGTAACGTGGCTCATGAGGCTTATGGTTCTATGCAGTGCACATTCTGTTGCTCCTGGTTTTTTAGATAAAGCTATAAATATAGATTTTGACATGTCTGAAGGAATTTCTCCAGTGTTATAAATTTCGCTTACCAACTTTATTATCTTGTCGATACCAAAATCGTCCAGTGCCTCAATCATTTCAATGCAGATGTTGTCATGTCCAGTGGCTTTGTTTCTCTTCATCTTCTTTATGACTGACTGCACTTCGCTTCTCAGAATAGTTGGACCTTCAATTGATTTTCTGATCACTGGTTTTTCTCCCCTGTCGTCTGAGAAAAGTTTGTCTACATATTCTGCCCAACGTTCTATGACCTCGTCCTTCCCCATCAACAAAGAGCTATCTGTGGCTTTAATGCACCCACTTGAAACGCATGTCGTTCTTCCCACTAAAGTGTTAATTTTCTTGTGTAACGATGAGGTATCTGTTGTTCGGCATCATTCTATTTCAGCACACTCAGCATTTACCCACTCTTCCTTCGCTTCTCTACACTTCCGCTTCGATGTTTCGATGCAGAGTTCGATACTCTTCTGAGTTCCTGTTGCTAATTTTCTGTTTTTCTTCCATCAATTTTAGGATCTCTGCTTTCATCCATGGTTTCTTCCGTCCCTTGTTTTTAGGTGGTATCACCTCTTGGGTTGCTTCAACCATAGTCTTTCTCATTATGTTCCATTTGTCTGCTTGTTACCTTTCTAAGACATCAAATCGGTTTTGCACTGTAATTGCATATCTAGCTTTCATCTCTGCGTCTTCACGTAATAGATTCCATTGTAATTTTGATTCAGGTATCGATTGCTTCAATTTGCGGAGACGAACACTGATGTTACAGATTACTGGATTGTGGTCACTGTCACAATCTGCTCCAGGATATGCTTTCGCGTTTTTGACTGCATTTTTGAATCTCTGATTGATTGTAATGTAGTCAATTTGGTTTCTGACTCTGTCTCCAGGATCTTTCCATGTCCAAATACGTCGATTGTGGTTCCTGACGCAAGTGTTCGTTATCAACTGATGTTTTGATTTGAACCAGTTAGCCCATCGTTCACATCTTTTATTGATTGTTCCAAGACCTTCTGGTGTATATGATTTTTTTGTCATCTATCGTGAAATCGCTTGAACCAGGTCACCTAGTTTTGCACAAACCTAGTAAACTGATCTTCATACGATCCATTTCTTGAATGACATTTGAGATTTTGCCCGCTTAAGTTCCTATTCAAAGATAAATATTATTTCTGACAGTCTCTGGATGACAGTCGGATCCCACCTGTCGAACATGGAGGTTCCTACCAAGAGAGGTGTTAGTGCGCCTAACCCCATTCACGCTGTTAGTGTTGAATAAGTTTCTGTGCATTAGCATGATATTCTTGGGAGAAATAATGTGGTGGTTTCCTCTTGCCTTACACATCCAGTCTGTTCGAGCTGAAACTCTAGCCTTTGGTCCATCTGAACCTATCCCACAAGACAGCGGATGCAGTAAGGTGATAGCCATTTCCTCGATTAAACACAAGTACTTGCCTACTACCCTTATGAGTGCTACCGTTGGCCATACGTCAGGCTCTTCCGCCAGCATCCATAAGCTCTGCTGCATCCCAGTGCTTCACAGTTACCCAGGTTAGGGAGACTAAGCAGGTACTTCACCTTGCCCAAGGGTGACCTGGAACTATGCATTGAAGGGTAGGGTCGTTCACTCCCTAAGGCCTCCAGCCCGCATACCCAGAGATTAAACTACAAGGTATGAAAATTAGCACTTTCTAGTTTGACTTTGACGCCGAAAAGACCAGTTTTCAAGGTTATCCGCAGACCGCTAACGAACAGAAATGTCTAAACTGTCGTTATTGAAAGCACACAGGGGTAATTAAGAAAGATAAGGAAAATGTTCATGAATGTGAGCACAGAAAATGAACATGAGGCGTTGAGATTAGCTAACATTTGTCGTTTTTTAGTGTCTAGACAGTTGTTTATTCAGGCTAAAATGCTTATTTGTAGATTATACAAGTAACGCCTAAATATACAACTAACAGCTAAATATACAACTGAAGGCAAAATATACAACTAAAAAATACAACTATACAATTATACAGTCTATCTAAATAAAAATTGGAATTTTTTTCTTATCTCTTTATCGTGCTATTTTTCCACAGCTTACGTCAATATTACTGAATCTTGAAACACCATCATAAGCCCATGTAACATTTATCCTTTTTTTATTAGTATTGCTATTATTATTTCTATTATTATTACTGTTATTATTTTTCCAAAGTTAACAAAGTAACGTTTTATGCAGAACAGTTGCTCTACGTCTTGTTGTTTACATGATATATTACATAGTTATCATCTTTTTTATTATTGGTACTGTTAATTACAATTTACTGCTTATGTTTCTATTTAAAATTCAAATAAAACTAATGTATTAATCTCAGTTAGGGTACCCATATTTACAGAGGCTGTGCAAGCCAGAATCAGAATAAGCCATGCACTATGTAGTTATAAATTATTTTGTTATATATTGATTATGTTATTTTACTTCCACTTTACTTTGAATAAACGTGGCAGCAAAACGTCTACGGTATGAACCCATGACCAGTAACCTTTAAAAAGCTTCCTAATTATATCATAGGAACACAAAATACCTGGTTTGTTGGTCTCATATACTGTTATTAGCACAAATCATCATTAAAACCTGTGTCATATCTTCAGATTTTGAGCCAAGCGTTTTCAGTACTTTAGTTTGCTGGTAATGCCATATAATTGGACTTGCATTTCTGCTACCTCTTGTCTACAATCACGATGTATGATCTTCTATGTTCAATAATTTCACCAGTCTCAATCTCCAAATGGTGAGGTATAATATAATTGTCTCTATGTAAAATGGTGTTAGTTGATAGAGCCATTATTTTTCCTCAAGTAGGAATAAAGGTTTCCTAACAAACAGCCAGTTCTGCAATCTTGTCGTGCATTCCTTTGAATTGTTTCTGGACTAGTTTTTATTATCACTTGGCATAGACATAATTTTCCATTTCCTTAATTACAAAGACAGTACTTTTTACTCTCAGACAGATGATGTTGTAATTCTGTTTTTATAACATTGGTGTTAATCGCTTACTCTTTTACTTTCGTTGCTCTCTTCCTATAAACCTTTCCTCTTAACTTGCATCCTTTTTTAACTTCTTCTTATTGACCATGTACCTCTTTTTCCCATTATTTACTCTTTTGTTGTTAGTTTTCTGGAGACCTGTGCTTAAGCCCACCGAGGACCTCAGCCGGATAGAACGCTTAGCCATACGTGACCAATACCGTGTAAGGCAGTATTGTGTAGGGTCTCTGCGTTATAGGTGACCTATTGGTGTCAGAGCTTTGCTAGTTTAGTTGCTATCCACCTGAAAGCCAGTATTATTACTGGCACAATTTTGTTATTACCATTAATTAATTATTAATATTATTATTATCGTTATTATTCTGATCAGTATTAGAACTTTTTATTACGCAGAAAAGTATTCAAACATACATAGTGTATTGTAAAACGCTCAGAATCAAGTTTTGTTCATTTTGTAGTCAATTTTCCCTCTACGGATCCATTTTTTAAAGTCAATTTGACATCTTGAAATAACATCAGCTTTATATCATCGAGCTTCAAATTACAAACAAGAGGGAGGTCTTTCTTTAAAAAATCCTACATATCTACAAACAAACTGGTTTTTCTTTTTGCTAATATTATTGTGGCTTGTACTACATACTGCGATACATTGGCTAAAAAAATTAATTCGTGTTTCCATTGTTGTTATTTGTTACTAACGTCAATATTTTGATGGTTGGCAACAGCGTGAAGGTAAAGTAATAAAATAATAAACGCGTCAAATACCTATTTCTTCCCACCGCTCTCTCTCTCTCTCTCTCTCTCTCTCTCTCTCTCTCTCTCTCTCTCTCTCTCTCTCTCTCTCTCTCTCTCTCTCTCTCTCTCTCTCTCTCTCTCTTTTTTCTCTCTCTCTCTCTCTCTCTCTCTCTCTCTCTCTCTCTCTCTCTCTCTCTCTCTCTCTCTCTCTCTCTCTCTCTCTCTCTCTCTCTCTCTCTCTCTCTCTCTCTCTCTCTCTCTCTCTCTCTCTCTCTCTCTCTCTCTCTCTCTCTCTCTCTCTCTCTCTCTCTCTCTCTCTCTCTCTCTCTCTCTCTCTCTCTCTGTCTTTAAATATATATGTATGTATGTATATATATATATATATATATATATAGTATAAGGAATAAACTGCAAGTAACAGAGTGTTATTTGCTGCAAAGTGAAAAAAACAAACGGTTGGGCAACAACGTGACAATGCGAGACAATTATCACAACAAAAACTTCTCCCGAAACAAAAATATGAAATGGTATTCGCAGAAAGGTAAGTAGAGACAGTAAATGAAACACCAGCTTTGTCACACGCGAGGCAGAGAGAAGAGAACAGAAAATACGAGAAAGCAGATTGATCCATTATAAAGAAGAACCATGTTACAGAGGTCTCGGCCTTGTGACTGACAACAGCTGCTTCACACATGTGTTACTGGTACCAAACACTCAGTATTCCCTCTGTTGAAGAGATCTTAAACGACGTGGTTGGAACGGATTCAAAGAAAATGAATAAGAAAGGAAAGGGATAGGAAAGAGGAAATAGACGATACATACATACAACAACAACAGCAACTTGTAAGTCGAGAGAATTAGATATAGAAACGATTAGTGGTACAACACTTTATTATCGCAATTAAAATCACATTCATTTTGGTTGATAGCTATTTCTTTTGCAATTGACGGGACCAAGACGCCAGAATAAGAAAACTAAAGTTAAATTTGTTATTAATATTGGAAAAAAAGAGGGGGTCGAGAAAGCCCGCCACTTTTTGAAACACGTGATCTGAAACAGTTGATCACTCTGTCTAGATTAAATGCATACTTATCAGCATTTAATGTCAGGTTTCTTTGTTGCAACAGGTTACATAGGAAATCCATACATAACACAGGGGGCCCATATACTACACAGATACACCAAGAAGAAGCAAAGAAAGGAGCATTACAGGAAAACTACTCAAAAGTAAAATACGAACACAGAATGAAGAGAAAGATTATTGCTGGTTGAGGTGTAACACCGAAAGAAAATGAGAGGACTGATAGTAGACGATATGTGTGGGTTATGTAGCGAGCAGATGCAGACAGTACAACAGATCCTGTCTAGATGCAAAAGCATGGGAGGAAGAAAATACGTTAAAACATGATAATAATTTGAAAATACTAGAAAACTAGAAAAGGGGGCAAATACTACAAAAAGATGAAAAAATTGTATTAGGATTGGGGGATATCAGATGAGAGTGAACACCACAAAAAGAAGTGTAGATTTAACACTTGAAGAAGGTAATGAAAAAGCCCTCTTAATTCATATGTCACGTGCAACTGAAAAGAACAAAAAAGATAATAGAGAGAGGAAAATAAACGTGAATACTGATAATTTTGATTTGAATCATGAGAACGGTGAGAAGGCTTTAAAGTAATGATTATACTAATCATCATCCGATATTTGGAAGGAAATATTAAAGTGGTAAAAAAGACGTCGGAAAGATTACTGTAAAACCAGGATCACATTACAACGATCTTAAACGAAATTAAAAAGACCGTAATACTGGAAAGTGGACCCATCAAAAGAAAAGTTTTAATCCAGACTGATTACATGAGGCAAAATACTTAATTCAGATAGGTTACTAACAATAAGTCATTATTTTATATAAAGAATATATTTCGGATTTGCATCCATCCTCAGTTGAAACATAAAATGAAAATTAAACATTATTAATTACAATTTGTAACGAAAAATATAAAAAAGAAAAACCATATAAAAATTTTATCTACAAAGTTGAAATGTTTACAAATAATATATATCTATAAAGTTTATATAACGATTAATGTGATTAATACAGTTATAGTTTTATTGTTAAGGTCCTGCTTCGATATTCCTCCCTTGTATTGAGTTCAGGCTTTACCTCGTCCATCCATAATGCTTCGAGAGTCATGAGATGACTTAAGTTTGTTGACACGTCCTGAATTTCTGTCTCGTCGAAGTTTAAAGTTGACTTACATCTGTGCAAATGTTCACCTACAGGAGTGCTTTTTCTTGTGTGTTCTTTTAAGTGAAGAAGTAAATGTCGGGTTGTTTGTCCGATATAGCACAATTAACATTGTAGACATTTTACTTTGTACACAACTCCGCTTTTTAAAAGCTGCTCTGTTGAAGGTTTCAATTATGGCAAGACGGTTTTTAGTTTTCGTATAGTCATGATGACATTACAAAGTGTATTCAATCGTTTTAAACTTCTTTCGTAATCCTTTGTGATCTTTCCTCGATAGCTAACGAAGATAAGTCGTTTTTGAAGTTCCTGTTTTTGGTCGTTTTCATTTTGTTGTGCATTGACTTCTGTATTGGGTTTGATGATTTTCTCGAGTGTTTCTTTGATGATTGGATTGTGAAATCAGAAGGATATTGATTTTTTTCGAGCATTATTTTTCCTTTGACTAGACTTTGGTTGAAATTCTGCCAACTACTGTATGCACGAAAAATTCTGTGCAATAGTCCTGACGCCACAGATTGTTTGTAGCGTTTTGGAGCTAGCTCATAAAAGTTCATTATGAATCCTGTATCTGTTGGTTTCATGTACCTGGTGGAGGAAATGTTCGATTAAGTATGCCGAATTAACATATCTAGAAATACGATTTCACCATTTACCTCTTTCTCAAACGTGAACTTTAAATTCGCGTGTAACTTGCTGATCTCGTTAAATATCCTATCCAATAGAACCTCGCGGATAATACGAATTATATCATCCATAAAGCGAAAATAGATATTAGGATCACCTTTAATAAATTTGTCGTACTTAAACAATCAACCATTAGCTGATACTGGTTGATTGAACCGTCTACTTGTTGGTAGTAGTCATTATGTGTAAGAATTACTGTGTTACAGGTTGAGACTTTTAAAAGTTCTTTAATTGGACCTCGTGTTGTATTTCCCAGAGTATAGATACTCGGTACAGATGTCAATTGCTTCATTAAGTGGGACGTTAGTGTATAACGATGTAATGTCAAAACTCATTAACGTCTCCCCAGATTCAAGCTTTACATTTTTCAAACTGTCAGAGACCAGTTTCGTTGACGTATTAGTTTTACATTGGTCTACGATAGAGATCCATCTAGTGACTTGTAAAGCAATGTTATGATAGGCTGAACCTGGCATCGAAACTACTGGACGAATTGGGACATCTTTCTTGTGCACTTTAGCCAAGACGTAGAGTCGTGCAGGTTGGCTTCCCACTGGTTTTAGCTTATCATAAAGTTCTTTATCGATTTCTCCTTGTTCGCACGTTGTTTTCAATGTAGTTAACACTCTCTTCTCTTCCTTTATAAGAGGGTGTTTTCCATTTTTTTCTTTTGGGGATCACCTTTTTAAGCTACGGAAGGTTTATAATTGCTCTAAGTTTGTTTTTATTGTCCTCCACTTTCAGTACACATATTCCGATTCCCTTATCAAATGAAACCGCTAGCAAGTCATGTTCTTTAAGAAAACGTTAAGAAAAGGGACAAATATCGAAACTGAACCCTAACAATAAAACTCTAACTGTATTAATCACATTAATCATTATAAAACTTTATAGATATATATTATTTGTAAACATTTTTTATGTTTTAGCTGAGGATGGATGCAAATCTGAAAAATATTTTTTATATAAAATAATGACTCATTGTTGGTAACCTATCTGGAATAATCACACGACCAAAATACTTAAGTAACATATTTCGGTAACATAAGTCAACGACCAATTGTATTTAAAACAATGCCAAATGCTTCACTCCACAATACTACATTGTGCTATGACCTCTACATACGGATTTAACAGCAAAATCCATAGAGGTAGTCATTATTAATTTCATTTATTTGGCTCTCTTTTTGTTTTCAAATCTTTTGTTGAGTGTATAAGTTTTCCACCGCATAGCTTAAAAATTTTTCATTAATTTATATTTAAATATGAATTAGCTTTCTGTTTTGCTTTTGGAAGCAAATAATGCCGTTTTATAAGAGAACCTCTCAAATAGAGCCCCCTTTACTAAGTGTAGAACGAACCTGGAGGGAAGCTTTATTAGCCTTATCATCTAAATACAGCTTCATGGGTAAAACACTCACTGGCAAACATTTCAACTTTCAAAGCCATGCTTGAAACAGTGGTGTTAAAGGTAGTGACCAATGGGGAGTCACTCCTGATTCCATAACTATAAGATATGAACCCTAACTTTATTTAATTGGTAAAATTATCATTATCAAATAATGATAATAATAACAATAATAAGGATTATGATAAAAACAAGGTCGGTCCAACTGACCGAACTTCTCTTGAGGACCTCCAAAAATTGGCTAACATAAATATGAGCACCCTGAATTGACACTTAAAATATGTGACATCTCAGAAATATTGTCCATAGTTTTTTCCTAAGTCAAGACAAGAGCTCACGTATTAAAACGTCAAAAATTACGGCAGATGAAAATATCACACAAATTGCTTAAAACGTTGTAGCTGAAAATTTATGAATTCCTATAAAAACAAAACAAGATTGCTGATGACAGCCATTTAGTACACAAGTATTTTTATAAGCGATAAAAGAAGTGTCGTTCAAAGAAATGTGGCAAGAAAACTGCAAATAATGGTAAACTCTCTGCTTTGTAATGTCCAGGCGTTCAGTAATTCAGGGTCGGAGTACAAATGCGAAATACTCATAAAAGGACAAATGCTTTGAACTCGTATATGTGTTGGAGGCAATTCATATTCAGTTTTCATTACCTCCTTTTTTAGACGAAAAGAATTTGTGTATAGTCATTTTCACTGGATTACTTTTGTCAAAGAATGGTATTGGACTAACAGATAAGAGAGTAAGCAGAGTTAAGGGGAGAGGGGAGGACGAGTGCTAGAAACCACAGGCCCAACCTTAGCAGTAAAGGGTTGCAGTCTTCTCCGCTGGTGGGATTTTGCTTACCCTTCATCCCTGTCTACTCTAGTGCGTTCGAACCTCTCAGAGAACCTACAAAACAAGGAATACCATTCCAGTCGGATGGGAGGTAGCAGAGCTCGTTTGTCAAGTTGCAAGAAGCACTAGCCAGTGCTCCAGTTTGTCAAAGTAGTGCTTCAGCCTACTTTGACAAAAATGCAATGATGGGTGTGGCTACGACTGCAAGTCCTGTAGGATTGGGCGCAGTTCTAATTCAAGAGAAAGATGTTGTCATATAAGTTGTGTGTTATGGAGTAGTAGCTTGAGTGATGTTGAACGGAGGTATAGCCGAACTGGAAAGGAGGAAATTGCAATTGTATGGGAATGTGAAATATTCCGTATATACATCCAGAGACTAGAAACATTTGATTTAGTGACCGACCAAGAGTCTTTAAAGGTAATATACTATATTACGTTTAACGTCTCAGCTCGTATTGAAAGATGGTTGCTCTGGCTCCAGCCTTACAATTATAGGGTGCAATACGTTTGATCTAAAGACAACATAGCTGATACATTGTCCCGTCTTAGTAAACAAAGGCACAATAAAAGGCATGAATGTGATTATGGATTTGTGTGTTTAGTTGCCTTATAAGCAGTACCAACAGCGATACGTATAGAGAGGGTATCAGTTACTGATCAAGTTTTACAGGAAATGAAAAAGTACTTGTGAGTTGAAGCTGGAGTAAGTGTCCAAAATCTTATTTGATGGTGAGAAGTGAGTTGAATTACATTAGATAGCTATGTCAACAGTATTGTAGAAGAGGGTTACAGACCTGGATTATGAAGAAATTCAAGGCAGGGTGAAAATGAAGAAGAGATTAAGCTGTAAAGGGTTGGGGGCAGCCATGGAAAAGGATGCCAAAAACAATATTGTGAGTGTTATGTACGTCAAGTGTTTATAAGAGAATACAAACCATCACCATTGAAGCCTACCAGAATGGCTGAAAGACCTTGCCAAGATTTGGCTCTGGATTTGCTTGGTCCAATGCCAATGGGTGACCCCCTGATTGTACTTGTTGATTACTTTTCCAGGTGAGTGGAAGTAGGAATTACACACTCCACTAGTTCTGACACTGTCATAAGGTTTCTTGATGTTCAGTTTGATTGGTTTGGTGTGCCAAAATTCCTGAGAACAGATAATAGGTCCAGCCTAATTTTAGCACAGACTGAGGGGTACCTAAATGAAATAGAGGTAGAACACAAGCTGACAGTCCGATTTTGGCCTAGTACAAATAGGGGGCTGGGAGACAAAACAGATCCTTACTTATGTCAATGACAGCTGCACAAGCAGAAGAATGATTGGAGGATGGAATTAAAAAAACACCTCATGGCTTATCAATAGCATTATCAACAGCACACACTATAACTGGAAGATCACAAGCTGAATTGCTGTATGTTAGGAACATTGACACTAAGTTACCAGATATATCTGGAGTGATTGACTGAAAAGAGGATGTAAGTATCCAGCTTCAACAGGCAAGAGATCTCAGTGCAGAAAATAAACAAGTTTGCTGACTATGCAGAGAGGAGAGGACAAGCATTGGAGAAGGAGATATCAGTTGCAGATCTTGTTTTGCTTGAGAGGAAAAAAGGAAACAAACTTTCACTAGCGTAAGGGAGTAAGCCATATGCTATCAGAGTTCGACATGGTCATCAGGTCTACGTAGAGTCACAACAAGGAATGTTACACTGAAAAAACATAGAACACCTAAAATGGCTCAATCTATCAGAACTGGAAACTCCTGAAATCAATATTGAGGGATCACCAAGCAAAAAAGATCCTACACAACGTTTAGAGGAGGAAAAAGGTGATTCTTCAATTTAGTTCAGACACCAAGTGATAACACAGAAGGCAGATCAGATACAGAACCATTAAGGTCGAACAGAATATCTAAACCACCACAAAGATATAAGAGCTTTATAATGTACCAAGTGATAACACAGAAGGCAGATCAGATACAGAACCATTAAGGTCGAACAGAATATCTAAACCACCACAAAGATATAAGAACTTTATAATGTACCAAGTGATAACACAGAAGGCAGATTAAATACAGAACCATTAAGGTCGAACAGAATATCTAAACCACCACAAAGATATAAGAGCTTTATAATGTACCAAGTGATAACACAGAAGGCAGATCAGATACAGAACCATTAAGGTTGAACAGAATATCTAAACCACCACAAAGATATAAGAACTTTATAATGTACCAATTGTGTGGAAACTATGTTTATATATTTAATAGAGACCTTTGTTGAGCATTTATTTAGACATAGCGTGCAAACAATTCAGCTGCGTTGTAATAGTACCCAGTTACTACGATTATTAGAACCTAGATTAAGTTGGACTTTTAAAGATACTCGATGACTTTCGTTATTTCCTTGACAGTAATGACATTTGTTGCTTACAAACCCTTGTATGTATAACTACAGATTTAATATTTTAGACATTTTAGTGTAAGCTAATTTTCATGAAAAGAAGGGAATGTAGCATATGAGTTCACTGTTTATCTTGTGAGAGTCACAGTAAGGTGTGTGTGTGATAGAGGAAATATGTTGGCGATGCAAAGTATTTTGTTGTTTTGTGTTATTGAGCTAGTAATTTGTAGCCTTCGTGGCTTTAGAATATCACAACCTGCCAAGCTCTTCTTCAGTTTTCTCTATCCTGCTTTCCATTCTGTATGTCGTGCTACACCAATTATTACAGTTTCTTTACTGAAAGCTGTTGGTTTATCTACATGCCTCATTGCCGTTTCTGCTTCTTACTTTACAGATTTGTTTTTTCTGCATTTCATTTCCCACGCTGCTCTTATTCTTTCCTTTGTTGATGTAGCCATGTAGCATGCGATTCTTGTCTTGCTATTCTTTCCATCATAAACTCATTCAAAACGTTTCAGTTCTCAACTTTCCTCTTTGTATTATTACTATTTCTAATTTTTGTTTGCATTTCTTTTTTCTTTACCATTAGCGCCGAATCCAATCCTGGTTTTCTGCCTCCAATGGGCAGTCATCATCTATTTAATTGATAATACTTTTCGTAGGATGTGGGTGGATCCTAGTAGAGCGACCTTTTGCAATTCGGTAACGTTGATGTCTCCAGGAATTTTGCTGATTTGCTTGTCAATGGCTTTCTTGATTACTCTTAGCGCTCTGATGACAACTGGCACAGTTAATGTCTTCAGTCCCCACATTCTTGTAATCTCAATTTCCGTATCTTTATACTTTGAAAGTTTCTCTGCTACTTTAACGGATGCATTCCGATCAGAAGCTACTGCCGTGTCGATTATCATACATGTTTTTTCCTTCTTGTTCTTCATAATGAATTGTTTCTGGTTGGTGCTCATACCACTTGTTGGTTGTTTTGATGTCGTTATATAATAATAATAATAATAATAATTATTATTATTATTATTATTATTAATATTATTATTATTATAGTAGTAGTAGTAGTAGTAGTAGTAGTAACAGTAGTAGACTTAGTAGTATGATTATTATCATTTTATGAGAAGGTCGGGTGATTCTCCCCCTTTAAGGTTCTATCTTTCTTAGGATCCTTGTGCCTAATAAGATTGATTTTTGCAAAAATCCTGTATTGACACCTATATTTTCTGGCCATTACTCCAGTCTCCTCCTAACTACTCCAAATGCACTGGCCACTACTACTATCACTCCAACATGCTTATTCTCCCATAACTTTTTAAATTCCCACTTCAGCCCTCTGGTATTTTTATCATAACTATCACCATAACCATCATCACCACCTCCACCACGATTATTATTATTATTTTTATTATTATTATTATTATTATTACTCGCTTAGCTTATTTTCTACTGTCGCTGCAAACCATGTAGCAATGATAATAGTCTTCTTTTTTATTGGCCTGTAAATGCTATTATTCTGAACTAAGCATTTATTTCCTTCCCAGGGTAGTGGTTAATCTCCATAATCACTAGAGATTAATATTGCTATTAGAAATAGTTACTTTTCGTAGTCGTGGATAAGTGTAAACTACCAGTTACTGTGAGGTTTGACAGTGTATCCAGTACTTGAATACAAAATCAAATTTTACATATAGATTTATTATTATTATTATTATTATTATTATTATTATTATCATCATCATCATCATTTATCAAAATTGCTGTAAATAATCTCAGATAATTATCGTATTTTATTTTATCTAGTTCCAGTTGATGCATGCTGTAATTAATTATAATTGCAATTAAAAACTGTAGTGAAAAAAAGACCAAAACAAAATGCATTTTATATTAAGACGCTGAGCTCAAAATAACTATCCATGCACGATGTTCGAAAACACCAAAAGTTTTTTCTTCTTTTTAAAAGATAAAATGTAATTTAGTATGTAAAAGATTTAAAGTCATACTTTAGTGGAAATAAAAGCATTACGAATGTAACAAAGCAAAAATCTGTGAAAAATATAAAATAATCAACTCGCTGTCTTTCTCTAAGCATATAAAATACAAAATCTCCCTGTTTGCTTGTAAGTGTGTGTGTTTGTGTGTGTGTGTGTTTGTGTGTGTGTGTGTGTGGGGGGGGGGGTGCCTGATCCAAACGAAAACGCAGAGCAGGCAATAAAGTTAACTCAAATTTGTTTTAGTGAACGTTTCAATCTTGCACCGAAGATAGGCTATAATATTTTTCAGTTTTACAGCTGGAGCTACCACCCGATTCTGAGCATGTAATCCTCTCTCAAAGATAGAGCACAACAAAAATGGCCTTTCTTAAAGAGAGAAATGTGCAATCAAAAAATGAGTTTGAAAAAATTTTTCTTGTGACATCCAAGTATGGGAATAAATCGAGCAAAGATTTCAAATGAGTTATTTATCATGAGAAAAATAAATCAATATTACTTTGGACACTCGACCAGTTGCATCTGAAAGTTCCATGTACCTCTGCTAGTCATATTATGAAGTTATGAAAAGAATGTTTTATCCAAATGCTAAACGTAAAAAATGCTTGAGAGTTCGCAGGATTTTCTCCACAAAAATAGATATTTGATTAATTATTAAAAGTGGAAAGCTGGAAATGCTTTTTTCCCTAGTATTGTTTTGTCATTCGAATCTATAGTTGACCACAATTACAAACTTTCTTATATTGCTATGGCCTTTTCTCTAAACATCTGTTGGTGAATAATATAGTTAACGATATCACAGATTTGATAATTTACGATGAGTAACCCATCGTAGATTATTACAGTAAGTATTAACTGGAGTAACCCATCGTAGATTATTATTATTATTATTATTAACTGGAATTTGATCAAATCAAATGCAATAATCATCGTAGATTGTATCCCAATTAAATCTTCTTTATTGTCAGTACAGTACATCTCATTATGGTAGGAAATATTTAATGATGTCGTTGACCTAATTAATCAAGTGATGCTATATGTAAAATAAACACGTTTTTTGTCGTCATGCGATTGAAGTGAGAAAAGTTATGACTTGGTACGAGGTAACGCAAACATCCCTGTAGTCATGACACTTTTGCAATCATTAAAGCTCTCACAAAACTTATAATCGTAACTTATTTCTATTTTAATTCCTGTAACCACATCGTAAGTAGATGACCGAAACACGTACTGTTATGGTTTTCATTTGCATCAGCACTAGAGTTGTTAGTTTTCTTTATTTTTCGACAGTCCAGTTCACCTCAATATTTATCAAAATATTTGTTTGCTTATCTAAAACTCTAATTGACTTTGCAACATTGGTCAGCTATTTTGGTCTTTTTGTATGTCACTGTTTTGATTGTAACACGGTTCAAAAAGCATTTACCCTCTGTTAATAAAACACTTATTTAAACATGGTCTTCACTATAAAAAAAATTAAAATAGTTATTTTTGATTGGGTACCTTATATTCTGGCAAAAACATTTTTGATTAATATTTTGTTTGTCCGTCTTCCGTACTTTTATACTTCATTAACTATCCTTCGTAAAAATTGGTGAGGTTATGCAAGATTTACAAGAAGCACTAGAGATATACTTTGAATCACGAAGTGATAAAAACAGATGCTCTATATTTATTGTTGAAATTGTATGGCAACAAATGTATAAAATGAATAACAAATACATCCGTACATAGAAGATTCGGTTTAACAGAGCACATTGGTACCTAAATAGCAATGTTATTCCTGTTATTCCTCTGTTCCAAATAAGGACCGCTTCAGACTTAGTTAGATCTCTTTATGCTCCTGCTAAGGACCATTCTGGACATACTAACTGTAAAATTAAACATAAGCCTGAAACTTACCCTAACCATTACTGTCACGTCACCCTAATCCGAGCACCACACTCAAGGAAGTAAGCGCTGAGATAGACCATATACCTAGAACTCAACTGTTTTTAATGCTACTCTCCATCTAGAGAAAGCGGTAAAAATATTTAGTAATATTTCGAAAAGAAGACTAAGAATGACAAGTAGAAGATTCATTCAATACATAATGATGGGCAATTACTAGGAAATACTAGGAAATAAAGTCTACTCATCTATGGTGTTGAGTATTTCCAATCTCTTGTGGATATTGATAATGGTAATAAAGTGACGAAATACATGAAAATTACATAAAAGGTATTGGTCATGTTCAATGTGATTTTGGTACTGCTGTTATTAACTCTGAAAAACTGAACCTTGAGTGATCATTGAAAGAAATTTGAATTTGAATTTGATGGAAGAAGAGGTGTGGAATGCTTGTATTTATGGTGGTCATTACATGATTCAAATATGATTTTACAAAATTAAATTAGTCGTTAACATATTCATTGAACTTATCCTTTTCCAAAGTCACACTTAATAGCAACGGTCTTGTGATATGTACATGGGGAGAACTCGTATGGGGCCAATAGATTAATGAAATAACTAGCTTTTTTTAGTAATAGTGTACCTCAGAATAATCAAGCTGAGATTTCATAAAAAATAAGGGCTTCGACACTTATTAGTGGTATTGCACCAATATGATTTTTAGAAATTAAAATAAACGCCTTTCAGATCCTATTTGTCCAGTCTATATTTATCCCATAGCTGTACTGTTTTGCTCTTTCAGTATGATAGTATGGTATCAAAAAGCGTTTTTTGGTTTCCTTGATTTAAGAAACGCATGACATAAATCTACTGAATGAATTGCGAGGAACAAGAAGAACAAGAAGAAGAAAAGAAGGCAGATAAAAGATTTGCTCAACCAAAAAGCTTAACATCAAACTCATCCAGGATAAAAAGGTAAAGAAAGCTATCTCAAAAGGTAAAAAATTTTGCATTTGGACTAACACAAAATGAAAAACTGAAATAAAAAAGAAAAACTATTCCTATGTGTAAGAGTTGACCTCGTACCAGGTTTCTTTTTCCACATACTCATGTTTTGCGATTCTCGTTGAGGTCAAAGGTATTTTGACTGCAACAAGCTGCCATTTTCTTGCAATCCATCCCGATCAAGCCCCGAGATTGCAAATAAACTTCACTACAATCAACCCTTCAATTAGGCTCTAGTGACCATTTATTTAAAGCCTTGTTTGAAATTCTAGTAGGTTTTGTAGGGGTATTATTTTTTGTTGAGCACAAGTTTCAATGAATAGATGGCTTAATTTATTGTAAGCACCGATAGACAATTCCTTTCTGCGCTTTATGTGCTCCGTCGTTTCCAGTAAGCTACAAAGGTATCTGCATTTCTTCCAGTCTGTGTTACTGTACTCTCTGTTTACCTTATAGTTCTCTGTTTTCCCTGCATTTACATTTCTCTGTTTTATTTTCCCTGGTATGGTCTTCTCAATATTGTTTACAATATGTTCAGAATTTGATGTCCAACCAACATCGTCTGCATACTGCTGATCTATACTTAGATATATGTCTGGTGGTGTTTCGTAGTAATGTTCTTTGTGCACTTGTTGTATGGCGTTTTCTTCAGCTGTTTTGGTAAGGGCGTATGAATGTTCTTCTTCCAGTTTTGTCCTGTCTGGTCTCAGTGCCTGTGCTAGGTAGAGGGTGAATAGAACTGGTGACATGCAATCTCCTTGGGGAACTCCAATATTTGTTTTGAATTCTGTACTGTAGTCTGCTTTACACCTAATCTGTAATTTTACTTCTTTGATCATTAAAATGATGATATTTAGCTCTCCAGGATCAAGGATATCCATGAGATCTTCTATCAGGGTCTTTCTGTGACTGTATCGAACGCCCTGGACATGTCTGGCATACGCAGATGAGCTGTATAGTCTTTTGATGTTATGACTTTTTCTGCTGGGCATCTGAAAGTGACTACATGCTCTGTTGTAGATCTTCCTATTTGATATCCTTCCTGAGTGACAGGTATTTTCTGTAGCAGCTTCTTTGATGTCTGGCGAATCATGCAAATGGCTAGTATCTTCCTAAGTGTTGAAAGTAAAATAATTGGTCTTAAATTTTCTGGTGGTCCTTGGGGTTTGCCTGGTTTAGGGAGAGGTATCAGAATTTCTTGATATATCTTCTCTGGATATTGGCCTGTCTCTGCCATGTTATTTAATAGTGTTTTTATGCCCGATGCTATTTCTTCTGAACCATGCTTTATGAGCTCACTATTAATGTTATCTATACCTGGACTTTTATTGTTTTTTAGCATGTTGATATCCTTCCTAATTTCATCATCATCAAAAGGTGGTTCCATTGGGGCTGGTCTGATGTCTATCTCCTCTCCTTCTTTATAGAAACTTTTTAAAAAATATTCTCGTATTCTCCTCCACTTGTTCTTTACTGTTAGTAACCTTGCCTTCTTTCCCATTTACCATGATGTTTTTCTTTGGTTCAGATGATTTCTGTTTGTCAATAGCTTTAAACATTCTTCTGGGGTCATCTTTGCTGTTCTCGCTGTCTCTTATCAGATTATCCACTTTTTCCTTCTCTTGTTTTTTCAATTCTTGTCTAATTTCCTTCATGATTTTCTTCCTTTCTTTTGCTAGTTCTTTCCTCTTTACGTTGTCTGATGTTGCATTGAGTTTCATTGTAATATATTCCTATTTTTTCGACAACCTATCTATACTGTCTATATTGTGTCGTTGGTTTGCTTTCTTGTATCCCAATTCTTCCTGTGCTGCTTCCATACATGCTTCCTTAATATCTTTCCATATTTCATCACTATATTCCTTTTCCTTAACGTCCAACCGAAATCAAATACATTATCCAACTATTCTGTTACATACAAAATCCATCATTAAATAAAGCAGGTGGCATATTTATACAAAAGAAAAACATGTATCGTTTGAATGTCTACCTAAAAAAATATTTATAACCAAGATTAATAGCAAACTCATTGGCAAAATGGAAACACCAGAATCTGTCATTGGAAAATTTCACAATGACAACAATTTGAAACTAAAAATAACAACTACACGAAACGAAATAAAAACTTCATTAACATAAACAAAAATCCTTGGAAGAAGTTAAAATACCTTACTGTTCAAATATGTTGCATATATCAGACATTTATTACAGAGATTTTGAGGCTCCTGGTTGACTGCAAGGTAGTTTGCAGTTTGCTTGGGGTAGCAATGCTGTGTATTATAATCCTTAGATGTTTTTCCGTTCTCTGTGTATGGAATGTAATCATCAAAATTGATATACAACCAATAATTTTTTTATTTTGTTTAACTAATTTAGTTACCTGTATCCTAAAGAAGAGCTTATGGAAAAGTGCCTGAAGCAAGTNTTCATTAACATAAACAAAAATCCTTGGAAGAAGTTAAAATACCTTACTGTTCAAATATGGTGCATATATCAGACATTTATTACAGAGATTTTGAGGCTCCTGGTTGACTGCAAGGTAGTTTGCAGTTTGCTTGGGGTAGCAATGCTGTGTATTATAATCCTTAGATGTTTTTCCGTTCTCTGTGTATGGAATGTAATCATCAAAATTGATATACAACCAATAATTTTTTTATTTTGTTTAACTAATTTAGTTACCTGTATCCTAAAGAAGAGCTTATGGAAAAGTGCCTGAAGCAAGTTAATTGTCTTATCTTTTTTTTTTTTTACTCTCCAATTTGCTAGGCAGCTTTTTTCGAAAGCAATTTTTCGATCAACATTATTTGAATTTTTTTACTGAATATACACCACATAATTTTAGATGAGAAGTCAAGAAGAAATCTATTGGTGTTTAGATGAAAGCAAGACTCTTAATAAGATAATCAACCTATTTAGATTCCCTAAAAGTAGTTAGTGTTCACAAGCATTTTATGCATTTGGATTTCTATTGACTGGTGGTATACTGAAAGACTGAAAGTTCAAACAGTAAAGAAAAAGCACAAAATAACCAAAGGCTCTGTAGGAGGTCATAGAAATAGCAGGTTTAATGCGAAAAGCTATCCCTGATTCATAGAGAAACTACTTTCACGCGATATGACGGTATACATAAAACGTAAAGAAACACGATATTGTGGTACTATTTACCGATTAGAAATAATTCTCAAGCAGTATATTTCAGATTAAAAGAGACATTTCAAACAAAAAGATGGAAAATTTCTTATTTTAAGAGGTGGGGAAAGGTATAATTAAGAAACCGAAAAAAAAAATATAAAGCTCAGAGACAACTTGAAATAACCAACCGGGTTACCTACAGCTTCACTATTTTGGTTTTAAGGTTGACTTCCTGGATCGAGTCACACACACACACAAATACACTACACACAAACATACATAAATATATATATTAATATCAGGACATGCAATATTGGTTTATGGTATATCAAAGTTTAGCATCTATAGACGTTTTCACCATTGATCACTAACTTTGCAGACAAGTTTGTGTTCAAATACCATTTGCTTGTCTCACATTACAATACACAAGTGTTCGGAAAGACGTCTTTGACAATTTCTGACATTCATGACCAGAGATATTGATGGGACCTGTAATTGGTCAAAACCCGTCTGCATCTGTTTAAAGGTTACACCTGCTCATTGCACATTTGCCATTGTAGGTATGTTTATATGTTTATAATAATAAAAACTTACTCTTGTATGATGTACTTCCGTATATATATATATGTATGTATGAAACAAAAAAAGCGCAGAATGGGTTGTAAATTTCAACAAATAGTTTCGCGATATTTCCATCACAAGGCCATATAGTGTTAGAAATACAGTACAACAGACAACTCATACTATATATGTATACCAAAAAATGGACTTATACACTCCACATAGATAGCATTAGCCAAAAGAACTCTCTATTGTTTTCATCGCCTGTATTGAATCTGGCATCAAAACTGGCTACTGCGAGTATCATCAACATTATGACCAGATGTTCCTAGGTGATTGATTTAGCTATATGTTATCTGATACGCTGAACAAGCTGATATTTTAAAATTACTAATGACAATATATTTTAACAACAAAACTCTTCAAAATAGTCTTATGTAGATGATTTAAATTAGACAGGACTTGGTTTGAATTGAAAAAATTAAATTGATGGAATTTCTTGATTATGAAACATGAAAACATATTGATTAATTTTTGAGAATTTTTTTCGACTTTTGTTTACTGGATATTGGTTTTTCTTAATCATAATTTTCATTTTATTGACAAAAGTGTTTTTGTGAAAACCTTAAATATAAAAATGTGATGTCGGAAGCATGTAAATAAATTGTCTGCAACTGACGAAAAGTTGCATATCATCTAGGACCTTTAACAAGTCACAATTTTTTAGTAATAACTAATAATTGAAAAGTAACCAAGAAAATTAAAAAGGGCTATTACTAAAGGGTTTCAATTTTATCCTGTTCTTAGTGAAATAACTGGTAACTTACAATTAATAAGCATCTGACCCAGTTTCTACTCTTGGAAATGTGACAAAAGAATTTGATTGGTGGATTGAACTCTCTTTACGCGGAGCTATCAAGCGAACATCTTTATATATTTTTTGTATTATACTTTTTTTATACTCCACATTTATTAAACAATTAAGTTACCCGTAAAAACCTTTGCTTGCCTCAGGTCACTGGGTGTGACCCGGTAAGTAATTGTAAATAAACAGCATTCATAAGAAAACCGTACATAATAATAATAAACAAAGTTCATGTCCAGCATGACAGCCCGCACAGGGAGATGGTATTCACCTGCCGGACGAGAAAACTTAACCCCGGCTACCGACCAGTAGCTTTAGAGGTTAAGCACCTTCCTCAATATGTTGGTGGTTCCAATGATGGTAGATGTTTGGGGTCCACCCAAGACATCAAGGATGCCCAACTCTTTCAAACTGCGCTCCAAGCGCTTCGTCACCACTCCTAAGCTTCCCACAACGATTGGGACAACGCTGGTACATACGCTATGTAACGTTCGGATTTGTTGGGCCAAGGGAGAATACTTAGTGACCTTTTCTTCTTC
>RDPX01000039.1:1439922-1476474 GCA_003991215.1 Morbakka virulenta | reverse complement strand
GCCCAAATTCTCAACGCAAGTTTAGACCCAGAACATGGTCACAACGATAAATGTGATCAAGGCTTTCCATGAGGAGGATTGTCAGCATTATTTTCACAACTTTGCATTATCTCTGGATCAGTCTTTGTCATTATCGGCCATCTGCATTGAAAGAATGAACAGGAAATCATAATGGACACAGTACTGACAGGTGTAATTCATACACGGATTGTAAGCAGTGTGATTTACGTTCGTGCAGGAAACTACGTCAAAAACTTCGAGTATCTCAGCCAAATAGTCATAATATCTGAGATATGACAAAAATCAGACAAGTTTGTCCTACAGTATTCAAATGCATTGACAGACTTTTTCCAAACTTGGAACATTATTTTGAACTCGTAAATCACGACAAAGGAACCAGAAACAATAATAAACTTTTGAGAGTGCCTAAAGTGAAACTAGAAAGTACTAAAAAGTCTTTTTATTACAATGGGTAAGTAGTTTAAAATGATTTACCATTAGATATCAGAACAGAATCTAACTATGGTTTTTTCTGTAAAAAGGTGGACCAATTTCTGAATTTGTAAATGTGTCCAAGATTTACACCCAATTGCCTAGTGTTTCAAATATCACACCTGTTCAAATGTTCATTATTTTCCTAGACACGAATTTTCACTCGCTTAACTTTTAACCACTGATTTCAAAACTTATACAATATTTATTTGTAAATTAATTGCCTTTCTTCATTATTTTAATTGTATTATACTTTTTTTAATTTATTTTTATACACGGGACTTATATGAAAAACATTTGTGTAAACTGATGTAATTCACCTGTTAAAATATTATCAAATAAATAAATAAGCAGAGGATCTTACAAACAAATTGGAGGAACTTTATGGGAGTGGTCGTGTGTTCCTTTTTTAACCTGCCCTTCCTTTTTATGCTTCCTAGGTCCCTCCTCCACGTCCAGGCTTAATTTCATCTTGTACTAACATTCCTTCTGGTAGCTCCAACTTATCAATAAAAGTTGATCCCATGATCTCATTGTTCACCATTAGATTGTATCTTTTAAGACATATACACATAAACTCGCATTCTTCAATACAAAACTTAATTATGGAAATCATTCGCACAATATTTTGAATCAACATATTCAAATATGAATTAAAAGTACATGGGTGCATTAACTGGATAAAAAAATAAAGTCTGTCTTAAATTCTCAATAAAAATACTTAGGTTGCCAATCTTTGACCAGTCTTTATTAAGTGCCAGATACAGTCACATGGGAGTGCTAAAGGGGAAAAAATTCTCCTTTTTCCTATTGTAACGCCACGCGTTGTTACACCCCCACCTACCCTTCCCACTATCATTATTGCAAAATAACAAAATGTTTTCCATAACTTACCACTAACAGAAGACCTTGCAAGTGAAGAACTACTCTTAAAACGTAGAACCCTTAGATTACAATTTTTTTCTTTTTCTTTTTTCCGTTTTCTTGATAACACCATTTTTAAGATTTCAAGATTTTTTAGGATTTTCAAAAATAAACCTCCTAGCTAATCACCCCTATAATCGTCGTTGTTGGTTTTGGTCTGTATTTTATGCAACTTTGAAGTTGGATGCATGTAGTTTTTCCACTTATTTAACTTTCTCAGCTTCAGCAATGAATTCCCGGATGTGTTCTTTAGTTTGTATTAAACAAAGCAGTTGAGAAACTGGTTAGTTATATTCACAGGAAACTTTGCCTTTATCCTCGCTTTTCATAACATCAAAATACCTTTCAAATGCAAAAGACGGAATAGTTGATCAATGCCAATCTAATCGTTTCATGATATAGGTGAATATATGTGGTAAACTACGGAACAAATAAATTGAAGACTTTCGATACTAACAACTGTTGCCATGGTACACATGTACAAGTTCAGTATTGAAAAGGTTGATTTTAGGTCCTTTGTTTAAATTCATAATTAAAAATAATGCATGTTTTATTTAACACAGGAAGCTCTCAGGATGGAAAATCGAAAATCATTGAAAGGTCGCTCTTTCACTACATCGGAAACAATAGAAGAAAACAATACAACAATTCTCGACACCTCTTGGTCTGTGAGTCCATTGTTCGCCGAAAAGACATCGGGGAATAATAATGCAAGGACTAATCATAACAAAAAATTACGTGAACATCCTACGTCTTTTGGGGATAAAGATTTTGAATCAGAATCCGGATATTATGAAAGTGATAGTACTTCCAGTGAGTTATCAAAAGTATCGTATAATGGCAGTGTAGCATCTGTTTCTGCTGACGAACCAAAGGTACAGGGAGCCAGTAACCCAATTAATGATACATTGCCTCGGGAAGACGATAATGTAAGATTGCGATTTAAAAGGGATTTGACTACCGACATATTAATTAATCAAAGTTTTGATGCCTTAGAACAAGAGCTTGCTCGAGATCTTGATTTGTCTTCCCAAAGTGAAAAATTTTACCATTGGGATTACAATCGTCTCAAAGAAAACACGCCATACAGTTCTACCAACGATTCACAAACATCCAGAGTAAGTAGCGAATACGATAGTGAAGATAGTAATAGCTCTTCAAGACCTTCAACTGTTATTTTACGCAGAGAAAAGGATCGCTACAAAGTTTTTAAACTTGTTAATAGTCAGGTGTACCATCTAGTGAACAGTGGATACACTGAAGTGTTTGATTTGGATTCTGTTAGCTCCTTGACTGATAGCATAACCGAGTTCTCAGATGAAAGTGAAGACACTTGGGACTCGATAACAACCAGCGAATGCACTTTTTCTCTTGAAGAACTTACAAAAGAACTTGATATTACACAAGAGGATCTTCCTGAAATGAGACGAGCAGGTCTTTGGATTACTAGTCAATATGACAAAACTGACTCTTTCCCTCCGGAAACCCAAGCTCAGATAATCAGTAGTCGAGGAACAGTACGTGGTGTCAAGAATCGTGTCAGAAATAATATTAAAAATTTACTAGCAGTTTCGTCTGGCTCAGAAAAGGATGAAACTGATTCCGTAAGTATATTTCTTGTTTTGATGATATGTATATTCTTGACAGGTATTTTATTAATTTCTTGATAGGGTGTCCATTCTGTGCGTTACTGTATGTCTTGAAGGCATAACAAAATGACAATTAAGTACACTTCAAGAGGTAAAAGAGAATCGTTGTTTTAAATATGAATTATTAGAAAGAACGGTACAATCAGGCTTTCAGATACAAGAACATTTTGAAAATTGTCTTAGCATTTAGTTGTATTTCATTATTTATGCAGATAGGAAAGTGTGTTGGTGATTATCGTGGTAAAGACTGTAGCTCTTAAGTTCGCTTTAAAATTTAGGCACTGAAGTCTTTTTGTAGAAACGATTTATTAACGTAGAATTTGTGGTTAAATTTATACATTTCTGTTTTGAGATTCTGTTTTGATTTATTACGTAATTACTGTCTTTTCTAAAAATAATACTTCACTAGCGTATGAAAACCAGAAATATTCTGTTCATTTGTTAAAGAACACCAAATGTTACTAAAATAGGGAGAGGATATTAATTAAATTCGTAGAGGTTTCTTACTGCTTTCAGAAATGCATGCATCATAGGAAAATTAAGCTGCAAGACTCTTAAAAATTCGAGTTTTTGAGTTAACTAAAACAGACATAAAGGTCATCATAAATCAAAACCTCAAAATGACCACAAAACCAAACATATCTTGATGGATAATTGTAGAATATTTAAATTTACAGACAAACAAATTATTGTCTTTTCTTCTTTTTCTCTTCATTTCTAGCTGGTGTTTACAATAACAATTTATTGATTTGTGCACTTTTCTGATGTCACACAATAACTATTTTGTATATCACGATCTTTGAATTTATTTGATTTTTTTTACTTTCGCTTTAATTTCATGAAAAGTCATCCTGAAATAAAAAAAAACTCTCAGGTAAAAATTCGCTTGTACTACCGAGTGACAGAAAGCTAAAAATTCAATAGCACTTTATAACATAGTTTATGCTTGCAGCAGGGGCGGTGGGCACAAAATTTCTCTTGCTATTACATTTATGAGACTTGGGTGGGCATCTACGGCCACCCCTTTTTCCTGGGGGTGAAAAAGTAGAACCATAAATCTTTGAAAGTATTGAACAAACACAATATTGGCAGCATACTTTGACAGATTGGTCGTTCAAATTGAATAAAGTGCAATTGTTTATGACACATTTAAATATTATGCGATTAACGTATCATGACAAGGGGAATATCGAAACAGGGTAATGTGAGAACAGAAACTAGATCAACTTCTGTTCTTTTGCTAAGAACTTTACATTTGTACAGTGTCGCAGTATTTTTAGAATTAACTGCAAATAAAAATATCGTGGCTTTGACCAAAATTTCCTATGACACTCATAGCAGTCATAGCGCTGCCCACCGCCCCTGGCTTGCAGTAATTGTACAGAGAAGGAGTGAGGTTGTTTGATCACCATTTTGAAGTACGTTTCAAGTTTTCCCCAATATTCATGAAAGCATCAACTTCTCTAATTTTTAATTCTACCAAACGAAACGAAGAAAACCTTCAAGTTAAAAAATTTGGTCATTTCAAAATGTAGCATAAGTTCGTTGTTTTGGCCAACTACTAAAACAAATTATTAGTTGTACTTAATTGGAAGACATAATTCATAAGAAAAATCGATGTTCACTTCAACAAATCTCAATGTATCTTCAGTCTTGTATCTTTAGACTGATTTCGACCTATTTAACGTGATTCGTTGATGTCATCAAAACCAGCTCATAACTGTTACTTTGCACTGAGGAATAACCCAGCTGGTCATTTTTAATCCGTTACTTCGTGCAGATGTTTTTACTGGAATAACATCTGCTTTGTTAGCAATTAACTAGAGTGTAGTTTTGTAGAATAATATTAAGGAATTATATCTAAGATAACCCTTATATCTACAAAGCTTTTAGATATTTGTATAATACGCCTGAACGGTCTTAACCTTACATGGATCAATACCTCCTTTCAATTTGCTCTTCTTTAAAATCTACCAAAACACATTTGACAAACAAGTTAGAAAAAATTACTAATAAAAATATTAAACCCTTTTATGAGATATCCAACGATAGAAACCTGGAAAAGGAAAGGCTGACTGAAATTTAGATAGATAACACAAGGTGGTGCAGAAGCCATAGTTGATAGAAGAAGTGATCATGAAAGTTCTAGGCACAACTTTGATGACTTATTCTCTTTAACTAAGATTACCACTTGTTTTTCTTCAGAAAATAAGTAGGTCTTTTTCAATATAAAGTGTCAATACCAAACAATAAAATTGCTGGTGGTATTTTTATTTTGATAAGGTATAGTTGGAAGGAGAATTTAGAATCAAAAGTGATTAATGAAATGAGTGTCAAGAGAAGAAGGGCTTCAGTCCTTTTACGTGGGTTTATTACAATTACGTTAGTGTAATTATACAATTGACCTACTCTTATAGAATAACACAGTTTTGCTTTATTGCAAGTGAACAATATCTGAGAAAGGCTTTTTTGTATAACTTTTAAATTTAATCGGAGTTTGCTCATGAGAACCATTTAAACACCGAGGAGTCGATCTTAAGACAATCCCCGGAATTTTAATTCTTGAATGCTAATGAAAAGAGTGATTAAAAATAACAGTCATACTGAGACGCTTTCTTTGTTTGCAAAAATCTTAATTAACAATCTATGAACTCAACATTTCAGTTTTCCAGATGTTGCCATTAGATTAGATAATGTATGCTACAAGTATCTATATCTGCATCTATTGAATTGATTGTTTTTATCGAGGAATTTGATATTGACGCAAAGGACGAGGGATATACAGCGGATGTTGAGCTATCACCGCTTGGCAAAAGCCAAGGCTGCATCAAAGCAGAAGCCCAAGGATTTTGTTTCCCTTATCAAGACCAGAGCTCAGCTAGTCAGAACTAATCTAAGATTACATATTAATTGGTCGTTATTATGTTTAGTGGTACTTTTTATTTATATGGCCTAGTAGTTAAGAAATTGGATTTTCATTCAGATGCTCCAGCTTCGATTTTGGGTATGGACACTTAGAGGAGCTAAGATTTAGTGGCTTGTCCAAGTCCCACCAACCGAAAATTTCGTAGTTTGATTCCTCCTGTGGGGAAAACTTTGGAAAACCTGAAAAAGTCATTGATATACTTCAGGAGAAACACTACTTGGGCACTAGTCACCACTTAAATTTTTTTTAGTTTTAACGTCATTTTCCCCCAGCAACTGAGGCTCAGACGGTGCCCTTCAGAGGGACTTTGATTTGGCAGTGAGGAATTTCTTGGCCGGATACCCTTCCTGACGCCAACCAATGGCTTTTTCTTTTGTAAAGTTCCAAATTATCCCCGACAGCTCGGAGAATCGAACCCGGAACTCCTGGTTACTGTGCAGTTGCGCTAACCATTAAGCCACGGCTCCTCTACTCATCACTTAAATGTAGTTCATTAAAAGGGGAGGGATGAAGCCCAAGAACTTAGAAAAATCACTTCCAAACTTTTAAGCTGTTCTTAAGTTCAATATTGCCAATGTTCTATCTTCAATTTTCTTTGATGCTTCCAGCTGACCATGGCCTCAGTTATGGTCGTATTAACCATCAGTCCTTGTTTCTCTCTGCCATTTCAACCAGTTCTCTTCTGGTTCATTTCACCCCCATCTATTAAAACCAGATGATTTGCAAATAATAAGCCCTATGGTAGACCTCATCTGAAAGTTTTACTGATGGTACCCAACACTACTACAAAGAGAAATAAACATAGTGGTAACACTTTGTTTAGTCGGATACATTGCTTTCACCAACGATTTAAACCTTTTGGGACATCCCTTTCTCGGAGACATCAGAACACTAGCTCTCTGGGTATCCGATTATATGTCATCTGTAGATCTACAAATTCAAAAAAGAGATTTCTCTGTTTTTCAAGGCATTTCTCTTATAATTGTTTCATCACAATGATAGCAAAGTGACTCCTTTTCCTTTACTGAATCAAGTTTTATTTCATCTGTATTGGTGAGTTTTCTTCAGCGGAGGTTCAACATCCCCACCATCACCTTCATCTTGTGCTCTTTGTCAGCCCCTGGTTACCTTAAGCTATTCCTTGCAACACCTTTTTTAATAATCTTTTCACTGACCTGTTTCCTGAAAATTTTCTTCCTGCAATCTCAGGATATGTACATTTACCTTCCAGTTGTAAACCAATGTTATTAGAAGTAAAGCTTTTTAGCTCACCTAAAACTTTTCTTATAATATCATTTCTCTAATATATTTATGCTTCTTTTTGTTTCCTCTATCGATGCTCACTTTTCTGATCCATTTTTGAGAACAGAAAAGAAAGAAAATTAGATGCTCTTTGTGTTGTGCCTTAAGCTCATGTAATAGAGACCGGAACGTTTTGGGTTTGTTTTTGCTTATGCTATCTCAATGGTCAAATGTCTACACCTAGGCTCGAACCTCTGACAAAAACTCCTTCTACCTTGTAAATTTATGCTTATAGATATACGATGTGAACTGACTGAACCAATTTCCAACTAGGGTTTTATGAAAAATCCAAAAGAGGTTGAATGACAAAAATTCCAGGTGTGTGTTTAAATTTTCAAGCATTGGTTTCAAAAATCGTTTTTCCCTTGCATGCAACAGATTAGCAACATTTAAATAAATGGGTTTGACTGCAGGAAAATTGAAATGTCTACTCTTTCTACTTATTTCAAAATTTTATTTGTTGGAATGTAGATTTAAAAGGCCACTTCAATTCGAAAGCTTCCTAAGTAAGGCATTTTTCATCACTTTTTGCATTTATTGGTTCTCTCTCACTTACTCTCTCTCTCTCTCTCTCTCTCTCTCTCTCTCTCTCTCTCTCTCTCTCTCTCTCTCTCTCTCTCTCTCTCTCTCTCTCTCTCTCTCTCTCTCTCTCTCTCTCTCTCTCTCTCTCTCTCTCTCTCTCTCTCTCTCTCTCTCTCTCTCTCTCTCTCTCTCTCTCTCTCTCTCTCTCTCTCTCTCTCTCTCTCTCTCTCTCTCTCTCTCTCTCTCTCTCTCTCTCTTAACTGTATTCCCCCAAATGTATAAAACTATAAAAACAATTGATACTGTAAGTTACAATAAACTGGATTGAAATCAATGCCTCTGATTATTACATTCTCAATGAGGACCTTTTTGTAATTTAATCTTCCACCGCTTAGCAATTCATAATAAATTTAATACCCGTATTCTTGTATTCCGTTCTTCTATACACTCATCTTCAATATTTTTTACCATTATAAGCTAAGTATGTCATTACGTATGTTGCTCTTTCAGCCTCTAGATGATAGCTGTATTTTCAGAAATTTCATGCTCATTGTCTGTTCGGTAAAGTGTTTACTGTTCAAAAAATTTTCTTTTCTTTTTTATTTGAGTTTAGTCAAAACAGGATACTGCTAAATATATACTTATTGTTTAAAATATCAACATTCCAAACAATATTCAATAAGTTCAAAAGTGGTACTTGGATTAAAAACTACTACTAAAACCTTGAATTTTTAAAAATTTCTTTTTCGATGCATCCTTTCTTTCTAAAGTACCCCGCTACACAGATATAATGCTACCATGCCCTTTAGAAAACAATTTTTGCCTAATGATATGACTGTTAAAGAGAAGATACTTTCCTCAGATCTTAAAATTCTTCAATTTGTTGACGTGACATATTTCCCACGCAATCGGGTATATATGAGAATCGCTCTTTAAGGTCACTTAAGTGCAAAGGGATTTCTGTTTGTATTTATTTATTTGTACTTCTTATTGCATTCTTATTATTTAATTTCTCCCCCAATTCTATCTTCAAAGAAATGAAAAAATATAAACTTAATAGTCTCCTACGTGTAAGGGAGGCATATTAGAAGCTATACTTTCTGGGGTGAGGCTTAGGTTTGAAGATGAGTCCTCTAACACGATAATCTGATAATCGGCTGCTGAGACATTACTTTTCCACTAATACCTATGTAATGGTGGTATAGATCAAAATATGAAATTCCCAAGAAGGAGCCGGAGAAAATGACAAACCAAGTGTTATAGTATGCTTTACTGTAATTTCATTGGCAACTTTTAGTTGCCATAACAGTCTCATAACTACAATAGTAAGTGTGTACATCTGTGTGAGTGGTCAAATTTGGTTAGTATTCACTGTGTTTTTCCTCTTTGCTATTGAAATTGATTGATATTTGATAGTATCAATGTAACTAACTCAACTCCGAACCTAGCTAAACTTGAAAAACAGTGCTACTTTTTGGCACTACCTCTCTTTTAATCCATGATACAAAACTAAAACTTCAAAAGCTGAGGTGCACTAGACGGGCAAAGAATTGTTACCAAACAGGTTTTTGATTCAAGTTGTATTATTGAATTTTTTTAAGCCGATTTCCCAAAAGCTACATTTGGCTTTCCAGCCGAAGGTTGTTCCCGTTTTCCAGTTAGCCAAGAAATAATAAACAAACTAAAAGAGAAGGAGTAGTCATCACGAGCTGGGAAAGAAATTTGTCCACACGACAGGAATGTTCCAGAATAAAAGGTGAACAAGTATCTTACCACCGAAGTCTTAAGCCTGCTTGGGAGAACCTTGAAATCAGATTTATATTTTCGTTGGTCTTGTAAAATCTCTTGACATTGAACATTCTGGAAAACAGAAAATTTATTTACTATATACAAAAGTAAATATGATTTTTTGAAAAGGCTACCCTGTATAAATATTCCTTATAAATAAATAAATGCTTTGTTGAATCAGTCTTGTCAGCTATTTTGAAATAAGTAGCAGATATGCGATTGGTTCTCAGTGGTTTCTCGCTTTTCCCTTCATTTTGTCTTTATGATTAGTTCTGGTAATAGCATATATATGTGTACATATCCATTATTTTAAGACACAGAGAAGGACAAAAAATGTAATTATACAGGTTCCGAAAAGAAGCAGCAAACATTTAATCCTTGGGTGAATTTCGACATCCAGCAGTTGATAACAAGTTTTATTACAAAAATTCAACCACCAACAACAAATGCCATCTTATTTACACATAATGGTCCATACAAACAGACGGATGGGCTAGCGATGGGCTCACGTATAGCTCCATGTTTGACCAATTTCTGGTAGCCAAATCTGAGCTCTCAATAACAGACGATGCTAAAGTCTATGGGTGCTACAGAGATGACATTTTAAGGTCAATAAAACATCATGAAGCAAAATTTAATTGAAATATATTTACTGCATATCAACCAAACCTTACAGGTGGAAGATGAAAGTAAACTACCATTATTGGACTTGTGTATTATACACTCAGACAACTCCCTATCATCGACATGGTATTGCAAATCAACTTATATTGGTCTAATTACGAACTTTTATGTCTCGCTCCTAAATGCTACAAATAATCAGTAGTGGAAGGTTTCATTCATGGAATTTATAGGCTCTGCAGTAACTAGACTTTGTTCTACGACAGCTTGATTCAAGTAAAAGAAATATTAGAGAGAAATCAATATTCACCTAAATTCTATGACGATATAATTAGGCGAATGAATTCATTTCAAAATAAAGAAGAAGAAAAAACGGCTAGCAGCCATAAACTGTACGAGACCCAACTACCTTACTCAACATATTTCATTCAATACCTTGGTAATGTTACATATAACTTTATGAAACAATTTAAGAACTCATGAGTACCAGTATAATCCATTGTTATCTCCAGATATCAGAAATCAACACTTCCAACCTTGAAACCACCAGTTAAAAAAAGAAATTAGAAGAAGAATGATACATTAATTTATTGATTGGTGTGCAATTCCTGCGATGTTGGTCAAACGACACGACATTTGTGCAGTAAAAACCCATTTCTGGGGTAGTATCCAGCAAAAGGCGTACAGAATATAGAATTAATCGGTACAACAAAAAGTTTGGATCCTCTCCTGGAAGTGTTACAAATATAGGACTCAAAATCAGACCTTAATACAAAGGAAACGTTCAGGAATAAAAAGCTCAAAATGAAGATATGAAAACATTTTCCATAGTTAATGTTTTATATTGTGATAGTTGTGAGTATCAGTTAACTTGGTATAGTTTCTTTTTTGTTTTGTTTTTGTGTCGCAATTTAGTGGTCATATTGCTTAGGACCTTTTATTTTTTTGTTCTCGAATGACTATGCTTTATACATATTGACTGTCTAGCATCTTGTGTATAAAAGTAGTATATTTTAAAAAATCCTTAAATGCTTGCGTTGCAGATATTATGTTCCTCTATTATTTGATTTAGAAAATTCTCCCACTGGTTCTAGGAGCCTTCTAGCTTAAGATCTTGAACAGCTCTGAAGATTTCTCCTGCGTAATCATTGGAGAGATACCAATTCATTCTTTGTAAGTCAAGGGAAACAGTAAAATGACTTGAAAATAAGAGAACACGGTAAAAGTACTAGAAATAATGGATTTTTATTAAAGTTGCCAAAAGTTAATCTTAACATAGCTAACAATAGTTTTCTCACCAATAGCTCAAATTTACATTAACTAATTGCCTTCAGAAATACATTTGAAACAAACAATTATTTGAAAAATTTGAAACATAAAAAAATATTTTTTTTTTAAGTGCATAAATTCATTTTTCGATTGTTTCTGTACTGTTTTAGTTTGGCTTTTCCTAAAGAGACTTTACAACATTTTTAAAAATTTAACTGAAATTTTATGTCCTGTATGAATATTTTCAGACAAATACCTAAGTTCCAAAGTTGAGCAGTTGTTGATAAATTTGCTTGAAAATCCTTTAAAATTTCTGACTTTTACAGTATATTCACAATCATTTTTCTCTCAGTTGAGTCATTTAATTATTTCGCAACTGTACCTCTGTGGTAGCATGTGAAATTGTAGCATGTTGTCCTGATAGTACCAGAAAAAAACAAACGAATTATATATCACAAAGACCATAAAGGAAGCTGTCTTTCTTCCGCAGATATTTCCTAACTCTACAAAAAATGGAGCTGCTTTTCAATGATCCTCCCATATAGATCACGCCCAATTTACTTTTTAAACAACTAACCATAATACCTATAGATGCTATGATGGTATGAATAGAAAACCAGTATACCAACAAATGTATTAATCAACCATCTCAGCATTACCATACTTCAATCGAAAATAAAGAGTCGTTTATATGGTCACAAATGAAACAAATTTGCGTTTATTGCCTTCCTGTAGTGGAATGATTGAGCTATGAGTAAATATTTTCAAAGAGGACGTAACTTATTCTTATCAGACCAAAACAAAATCTTGTTTTGATCATTTATAGTCATTTCATATCTTTAATCACCCTGCATTGATGATTTGTCATCCATTTTATCTATTGGTTACCTGTCCACCTTTCAAAGAAAAAACTTTTGTCTTCCACTTTTTTAGACTATAAATATTTTGCAGAGAAAAAAACCCTTTAAAAAGTGCTTGCTGAGAAACCTTTGCCAGATCCCTCTTTGAGAAGGCGCCGTTAGATAAAAATTGTTTTGTGCATTACATAGAACCTTCGAATATCTCCACACTACTAGTTTTTGATTGAACTATGGCTATGTCTTCTTTCAATTCTACATGGATTAGCAGTGAGAAGAATAACTTTTGTGCGAAAGCTGATTAGTGAAGGAAAATAGAATCTTTAACAAAAATGTTTATCATCATTATTTTTAAGAAAGATTTTGCTCTATCTGCTCTTGTATGTTGTGAGAAAATCAGCTTGTAACAGCAAATTAGAATATCCTCGAACTTTGTAATCTTCAGTATATATTTTTCCGCTATATTTTTCAATGGTTTTTGAGGAGACATAATAGATGTCTCCTAATATTACCAATTTCTTGACCTCTTCCTCGAGTAAATGCTCCCAGCTAACCCATCCAGCACACTATCCAGTCACCAGGTTTCTGGTGTTCTTGTTACATACCATCAGACTTCTTGTGATCGTATGGATAAGTGCTTTTCAATTATTTGTTTTCTGGATTTTTTCCTGAGTTTGTTACAGGTTCTTCCATTTCAAGAGAAACACCTGGAGGAGCACAGAGAAAAGCACACACAACTTTGATAAAGTTTTTACCAAGTGTTAATTGTTAGGATAATTTAATTCTGTTGTAAATATGAAATGGGTCTATTTAACACTTTAAAACGAATGGGGTGGGGACAAATAGAGACCTGCACACACGCACGCAAATTAACGCTGGCACAAGCACAAACATACACACACTTAAGAAAATTACCCTGCTGTTTTAACTAGCTATTGCAGAAAGCTAAGGAAAAAGTTATGAATGATATGGAACAATAGGACTGAAATGACTGTGTTTTGTAAATACAAACAGGTTGAAGTAAGAATTAGGTTAAGTGGTTTACTCTTAAACATCACTAACATTTTTCTGTCTAGATGAGCTAGAAGCCCCATTGGCCATCGTTACTAACATAAACAAGCACATCTGCAAACAGGCACAACTGTAACTTAGTTTCTTCCATTTTAATCATAATTTTATGCAGTGTCCAAGGGCAAAAACACTGTATTTTGCTACTGATCACACGAATGCATACTCTTTCTACGTTCATACATAAAAGAGGATATGAAGAAAAAATTGCTATTTTTGTAATAAATACATATAATTAGGAAACAAAATAGAATTTAGTGGGCAACTTTAATAAAATGATATGCACTTCGTGATGTCATGAGCCCCCTTTCAACAAATAAAACCGAATTCAACAGGAAAATCCTAGGGAACTTCATTTGGGTAGTTAGCAGTAGTAGTGAAGTGGTAGAGTAATAAGCTAGAGATCCAAAGAAAGTACTGCGCTTAATTCGTTTTTACGTTATAAATGGCAGCCTACAGAGTTGTTGGATGTATTCGGAAATAGAATTGGGAGAAGGAAGAAACATTAAAAGATACGATTTTAAAAGCACATGGAAAAAAAGTCCAACAAAATAATAACCCTCTAACTGAAGTGTTTACGCTTCACTTAAGAGTAAAAGAAGTGAAAAAGAAGACCCGTGCTAAGAGCAAACAATCATCTTTTTGGAATTTAGGTCCCTGAAAGCCCACTTTTATATCCTGCAGACTCACCAAAATGACCCAGGGAACACCCGATGTATCGACCGGGTGAACTGTTTCTAGATCAACATTTTATTACTTAAATAATTTCAAAAAGCCTCCTAAAGCATAATTTAAGCAGTACGTACATTTGCATAGCCTGTCGATCGAATAATTCGTTTGGAAACTATATATATGCATATGATAAACAAAAAAAAAGCTAAATATCTAAGACATTGTCACTGAGCCACAAACGGAAGTCCTCATCAACAGTTTTGATATCACCTCGAATACCTATCAGTTGGCAAATCAATACGTGTTGATGGGATTGAATTTCACCACAATGACAAAATGGATTGTCCCTTAGACCAATTCTATGCATGAAATCGGCATAACGTCCATAGCCAGATCGTAATCGATTTAAGAGAACCCATTGCTCACGCTTCAGGTCATGTCCTGGAGGTTTCACCGTAGGCCCAGGAATAAATTGGAAAAGCTGGTTGTCTGTATTACACCATCGCTATTTCCACACATCAACAGCCCAAGATGTGACAGATGCTGTATCGTTTATGGTGGAAGCTAAAAGGTGCATGCGATTCGAAAATGGAACTCTGCTCTTTAACTTATTGTTTGTAAGTGGATAGTTTGGAAACTGAACTCGATGTATACTGCTTGTTCGAAGTTGAAAATCAGAATGAAGATTCCTGTTGTGATATCCAACTACAGGTCATCTCGTAGCAGCATCTGAATATACATAACGTGTATTTTTTGTATGTTTTTTTATTTGAAGGACCAGAAATAAAACTAGTTTTTGTAGAGCGCTCCTTACGTTTGTACACACAATATTTTGAATAGCTCTATTTGGAAGACACGATATTTTCAATAGCTGTACTTATGGACGGAAACAAATTATTGTATCCAATATTTGTATCAGGAATCCAAGTGTTATAATATGTTTTTTTCACTGATTATAGTAAGGAAACAAAAATCATGGTAGTTTCTTAATTTATAAGCAAAGCTCTCTCAAATATACCTTAATTAAAGTTAGTAAAAAATATTTTCTTCTCTGAGGTTTAGGTATACACTACGTATGTGACATGGAATGCGAGTACAGTTGTAGTCTGTCATTCTCAGTTGATAGAATTCTGCAAGTAAACTCGTAATCCGACCCCAATGTGCTTAGAACATTTTTCGAGAAACTTCGTTAGTTCAAAGCAATAAATCTTGTTGGAATTAACAAAATATTTCAAATGAATAAAGAATTTTCATGAAATGGTCTAGAAGAAACAAGCGTATTGGTCTTAACAAAATTCAAATTTAATGTATATGATCTATACAATTTTCCAAAGCAAAGAATTGATGTTTAAAAGCCTGTAGCTTTACTTAGCCGATGGCTTAATGGTTAATGCAAGATGACCATATGTACAAAATTAAATGAAGTCTTAATGATAAAGCTCTGTTTTCAGGAGGATTTATCGTATAGACTAGATGGCATGAGTTGAAAGGACAGCCTTCTTAAATTTTAGAATTCCTCGAATCCTACAATATTTAGGAAAGGTAATTTGTAAATGTACGTTGAATTGAGTTTTTTTTTCGAATAGGGTAAGAAAATATATTTATCAACGTTCATATTTATTGTTTTTCATAGAAGGAATCTTCGCACCCGGAACTAGGAATGGTTGTTATATACACCACTGGACTTCGCCTTATTCGAAGCACAAATGTTGAGTGTCATTATGTGAAAAAGGTATTCCACAATCTCATGGTTCATGCAGATGAACGCGATATTCTTATGAACCCATTGTATAAGACTGAACTTGAACAACGACTTGGAACGAAGAAATACACCTTACCACAAGTTTTTATAGATGGAAAACATGTAGGGGTAAGTAATATTATAGATCAATAAGATATAAATACTTGATATTTCTACTCCGATAAGGGAGAAGCAAGGTAAATGGTCCCAGATAATCTATATTTTTACATTTGAAGTCAGTCTACACGTATGTACCTTCCGTGTGTGTTTTGAACAGAATCATACACCAGACAACGTAGGAAGCTAAAATTTGGTTACAGAGCACTTTGAAATCCTGTGCTGAAAGTATTGTATTGTCAAAACAGCCACTAGATTCGAAAAAGGGGATCCTGTGGGATCAATTATCATAAAAAGAGGAATTTTTAGCACTAAAATTTGAACCTCATAAGCTGAAATATAATTGTATCCCCTTCATTTTGGTCACCCGTGACCAGAATTATTGTCAAATGGATGATTCTGCATAGCCCATTGATCTCTATCTTGAGTAACCTCCGTTGTCCTTTTTGTTATGTCTTTATTATATTATCCACACATTATTTACATAGACGTTATCTTTTCTTTCTTCCCCAGCTGACCTTTTCCATGCCCATTTTACTCCATTTTTCTAATTCATTCTTTCAAGTTGGTCATATCATAATATTGCTAATATCACACGGTGGATGATTGGTTCCTTGGTTAATTTTTCTCTAATCTGACTACTCCGTTTCTCACGACGATTATTTTCTCTTTAATCCTAATGAACATTCTCATTTGTCCCAATTCCAACACCCTCTCTTTTTTATTTCTACTTTTAAAACTCCCAAACCATACAACATGACAAGGTCTGATTACACTCTCTTGTATCTTTACTTTCAGCTTAGTTGAGATATGCTTGTAGCATGCAATTTCTGTGAAACTTTAGCTTTAAGCTGGGTTCGGAAAAAATAAAAAACCAGACAGTTGATACTAAAGTTGATAATGGGAGCTTAAAAATTTGAATAAAGTAAAGGTGTAATTAACTTTTTATGTTATCAAAAACTACTTTACACGAAATAGTATTTCTTACAATCTTTTGTACTTTCAAACAAGCTACTTTTTTGTGTTTCTTATCAACATTTGATCATATCTTCTTTTTACCACTGTTTCGACCTTTTCTGTACATTGTTACGCTTGATATGTGACAAGTAGAATTGACTTATTCAATCATCTATCAAAATACAGTCAAAATCGTCCAAAAACTAAATTTTATTGTTGATCTCGTCACCATTGCGTAGGCTATATAATGAGATTTTAGGCGTTGTGTTAACTAATTTCGAATTTCTCAGATCCTTTGACGTCAATGACTGGTATTTCTTTCTGAAATACTGCCAAAAGTATTACATCCCTCAAGGTTCTAAAAATAACTTCTTTTTCTGAAAATTTGAAAGCTGAACTTTACCGTCTCCCCAGTTCCTTATTTAATAAGCAATATTGTCGGAAGAGTCAGTTTTGTGACGGTCAATATTTACTTTGGCATCGATGACTTTTCCTCAGACAAAGACCACGTCGATTCTAAATGAGCAAATATTCATAACTTTTTAAGAAGAACTCTTGTCACTTTTATAATAAACTTCCGAGATAGCTTTTTCAAAAGAATAGTTATGAAAATACTACTAGTAGTAGAGTTCCATTCTAACACCTGCAAATGTCATAATGAGCTTCAATATATTTTCGTTAACTACAAAAAAAGAAGGAGGATCAAACAATATATTTATCATTGTATATCTATTTGTGACAGCAGCAGTGTGATTAATTGACCATCGCTGGCAAGCAGTTAAAAATAAACAAAAGAATATCAAATTGAAATTAAATGCTTTTAAAAAAAATAAGCGTCACATCAAGAATAATGAAGACAGTAGCAATACTCAATATTAAAAATTATCTCAGTGTTATCCTTTATTAGTGTTTCTACTTAATAAATTCTACTTTCTCCATTCCACATTTGATATATTTCGCTTAACACAATTTATTTCACACTTTATGTATTCCATGTTTATTGTTTTTACTTTTCGTGATTCAGCTTCAATATGAATTACCTGTGAGAACTCCTGCGTAACTAGAGAAGAAATGAAAAACATTTTCGTGCCTTGAATCCTATTTGAAAGGGTAAATTTGTGTAAGAACATCTACTGACAACTTCCACTATTTTCATTGTTATGGCCAATAAAATGTTTGATGTGGCAAGACAAAATACAAACCATACTTATATAAATGGCCAGCCTGGTGAGAAAGATAAATACAGGTGATATTATATGAGACCCTCGGTCGGTAGTCGTTGGTTTAGTGGGGTTTATTTGAGGGAAAGTGAAAACTTATAGTCTCGAAATATTTGTTATTCATTTCTTAGTTGCCTTCAACCACTGCATTGCTCACAGTAGTAGAAAACCACAACAATGCATGCTTCCTATCTGCCTTCCTTCCAACAGAAACTTGGTGTTTCAAAATACCAGTCCATAACCTGACAGCATCAGTTGCAATCTTTCCATAAAAAAAGAGGACTTCTTCATTCCAAACATGGCAAATAATTTTTCTGTACTGGTTCTTGATGGTTCCAAGATCATCTCGCTAAAGATAGGACAATGGTAGGTCAGATAAAATGGGATTTTCTTACAATAATTCACTTATTCTCAAACAACATAATCCACGAAAGACATTCTTATTTTGCAATAGGCTTTGTTTGACTTGGACAACTAGCTCAATTTGTATCTCTAAGCATCTCCTCTTGAACAACGGCACATTTTCCATGAAAGTGGGCTTCTTTGGATGCTTTCTCAGAAATTGTTAAACATCTATCTGAAATTCGCTCCAAATTCAACTCTTGTGAGCGAATGAAGTTACAATAGCTACTATAAATTCTTTGCCTTCGTGATCTGTAATGTAGGTTCAAATCTTTCACATAACTGTTTGGATCTGTATAAATTGTTTGAAACAATAAGTTAACTTATTCAAAGTCATTCACAATACGCAATGCAAAAATAAAATATAATTTATTTCTATCATCTTTCAGCTAAAACCTTTGCTTCACAGCATGCATCTTGTTGGCCAATTTCTTTATGCGAGTTAAATATGCCTTAAGGTCCTGCATATTTACAAGGAGGTTGAAAAACACATTTCCCCTCACGAGCCATTATGTAGCTGACATTTTCTGGAAAGGCGTCGGGATACCACCTCGTTCACCATCCGAATCCATCACATTCAACAACTCCTTGTAGTACTCATATTCTGAAAGACTGAATCCTAAATGGGCTTGTAACTTCTCATCTTTCTGCCTTTCTGGATACACAGTGCAAGTCTGTGACAAATGCAACACACCTGTAAAGAATTTGGTGATTCATTGCATATTAGTGATCATTGATAAAGAGTTGTGATCACCAACCATATTGCTTGGTATGGCACTACCATAGGCAATCCCGTCGGAAAGGCTGAGACGGTATCTGTCCAGGGGCAGCTTGACAGCTTCAAAAAGTGCCTCTCTCGTTGTCTTAATCCCTTTTTCCCCTCTACTTTCTCTAGAAAGTTTGTTTTTACTTTTCTTCTTGATTGCTGTAATAGTGAATCCAAGTGCAGATGGCTTTCACTGATAAAACATATGTTGTTTCATTAACAAGAAGAGAAAATTCCTTTCCTTGCATGTAGTTCCTCCACGACAGGGTCAACCATGTTCGACGTAATCTGTGAGCAGTTGTTTTGGTGTAATATTTCAATTTCCGAGCACACTCTCTGATCTATTTTGAGTGACGGTTCCTCCAAGCTGGTTAATTCAAGTTCTGTTTTCTTTGCAACTTCATTGGTTATCCTAGCTGTAACGACAGCAGACAAGTTACTTTTTGTTTCAGATTATGTAGCCTCAATTCGTGTCTTTTGCACAACAGACTCTGCATGATTTTGAATAGCTTTTTCTTCTGGGATGGAGATTCTTCTTAAAGAGCTTGCAAAAAGCTTTCCTACTTCTATCGGTTGCTATTTTTCATTTTCATTTTTCATTTCTTCCATTCAGTGTGATACTTTCGATCAAACTCGTATAATTCTCTGGCATTTTAAAAAATATAATTAAATAAAATGAAATAATATAAATTAATTTATATATAAGTTCAATAGAATAATAATGATATATTTCTGTTCATCTACCAAGCGAAGAGCAAAAAAAAGTCTACCCAACAAATATTAACACAAACTACCTCACAAGACTTAACGTAAAAAGACTTTCTTATGCAAATATACTCAACCATTGTGTATTTGAGAACCAATCAAAATCAAAATAACAGGCAAGGCTTTTTTTCCCGCTTGCGCACATTTAAATGGAAAAACCAATTAAAACAGGACACCAAAAGCAAAAAACATAATCCATTACTGTATCATGAAATCGTACTTGAATATATATTTAGATATCACATTGTGCCTTCCTATTTCCTAACAAAGCAGTTGAATAATAGTATAATACGAGGATTGAAGATCACACAGCACTTTTCCGGTAAAGTAACATGGAGTTTCTGAATATAAAACATCTGTTTATCGTGTTGACACTTTTCATTCATAATATCAACCTTTTTGTCCACCTTTAAGATTTATCACGAAAAAAGATTCTGAATCTTGGAATACTACCTTTTGAGCTCCAACCTCACATAAATTTCCAGAATGTCCAGTCACTGCTGTTGTAACTTGTGTGCAAATTCCTGAAGAAAATTTCCAGAAGATCAGAAGTTCAAAATTTTCAAATGATCTTAAAATGATCTCAGAAGTAGTCCTCAATTGTAAACAAAATTTTCCGATTCCAGAAGTTCTAAAAATCTCAAAGTGAAAAAAATGGGGATTGAAGAATATAAAAATGTAACCCTCGCACAGACCAACAGACAACTAATGAAACAAATGATTCAGAGACAATGTAGTTGCTTAGAACATGAACCATATGAGGAAGGAATAGAAAAGGGAAAAGGAAAAGGGATAGAGGAAGACAAAGGGCGTGTTTCTAGGAAGGATAAGCAAACGTTTGGGCAGAGGAGACCTGGATATTATCCATTTAGCACAGAACAGGAGATTGGACTTTAGTTTCCTCTCCCCTTCCCCAAGATGTATATATGACCAAAAATACTACAGTAATACAAAAAAAAAGGTTTCTTGTGGTTTTTGTTCACAAAGACCCTTTGTATGATTATGATTGGGAAACAATGTTCACCTAGAGCTGCCAGCTCGATAAAACACAGAACTCACATGCGTGACTCTGATATTGCCATAAATCACCCTCCCACCCCGTATCCCCAAAATTTTAAAGAATTACACTCCTAAAAAAAAATGATGAGTGCTTACGATATGTTGATAATACAGAAGAAAATGATTGTAGTTAAGAAGAACATTTCAGATAACAGATGTATTTTTGCCCTTTTCGATTTAAAGAATTGAATACGTTTCAAAACTCTGGCCCTTGATTCTAGTGTTGGGGAAGATTGCTTTATTTTTGTATTTAAATCAATTCTTAAGTTTGAATAAAGTTGTTTGTTTTACGTCTTTGCTACCTGATCGTGTTTTCTAAAGTTTTCTTAATGTTTTGATATTTTTAATCTCGACTTTCATGAACGCAAATCTTTGACACAAAAAAATCGCAGCGACAATAGAAAAGAAACAATTATTTTTGCTTCAAAGACCAACATCAATAATTTTACAGGTGATCCTTTTTCATTTCTTTGATTGCAAATGCTCACTTCTGTTTTCATTTCCTTTTCAGGGTGCACAAGAAATCGAAAACTTAGTTGAAACGGGTCAAATAAAGGAATATATACAAAATTCTTTGGTAAGAAACTCGCGTCCATTGCGCTTTACATTCACAATCAATTGATTACATTAGCGTTTTTACTTCCGCTGTCTGCCATTCCATTTCTTGCATGTTTTATAAAGAAAAACAAGTCAAATAAAAGGACCAGAAAGGAGGTTCAGAATAAACGCCATTTTAATTAGAGTGAACTGATATCATTTTGCTATAAGTTAATAAAATGATGTTTTTGATATTCACAAACTGACTGTGCCAGTTCAATACAAACAGTGCTCAGGTTTAGGCAATATTTATGTCCTTCTGTCTCTAAGAATGCGGCCCTCTTCAATAATGAAATCTGTTTGGCAATTTCAAGCAGGTTTTTCTAACTGTAACCACGTTTTTTGAAAGGATATATATATATATATATATATATATATATATATATATATCCAACCTCTAATTTAGTTTTAAGGATCACTTGTACCATTAATTTTAGCCAAACCTTATATCAGGTGATTCGCCAGTCTTGAATGTTTCACCGTCAAACCCTGTACTAAGCAAATATAGCTAACTAGTTATCTCTTTCTTTCTTTTTCTCTTAAGAGATACTTTGATATTATCGTTTTAGTGAGAATTTTTTTGTAAAGAAGAAATTTTACATCTGTTCCTTTAATTTTGTTTTTACAGAAATGGAACGACAATAACNCTGTAACCACGTTTTTTGAAAGGATATATATATATATATATATATATATATATATATATATATCCAACCTCTAATTTAGTTTTAAGGATCACTTGTACCATTAATTTTAGCCAAACCTTATATCAGGTGATTCGCCAGTCTTGAATGTTTCACCGTCAAACCCTGTACTAAGCAAATATAGCTAACTAGTTATCTCTTTCTTTCTTTTTCTCTTAAGAGATACTTTGATATTATCGTTTTAGTGAGAATTTTTTTGTAAAGAAGAAATTTTACATCTGTTCCTTTAATTTTGTTTTTACAGAAATGGAACGACAATAACAAATCGTCGGTAAAATGTCTACGTTGTGGTGGGTACAGGTATATTACATGTTTGCGATGCTCCGGCAGCGGAAAATCCAGACGTACGCGCATCAGCAGAGAAATTAATCAACTTCGTTGTTCTGCATGTCGAGGTGGTCTCATCAAATGTCCAGACTGTGATGTTTCCTCTCTTGTGACGAATGGTACCATTCATGAACAAAAAGCAGAATAGAGTATTCTGAAGATAAAATGCTTGGATATTCTTTAGAAACCATCCATGGCACCATTGGGAGTGTAGAATTACCAACAGTGTGTTTTGGTACAAATGAAACTCTTTAAACTGCAAAGAGAGAGAGAGAGAGAGAGAGAGAGAGAGAGAGAGAGAGAGAGAGAGAGAGAGAGAGAGAGAGAGAGAGAGAGAGAGAGAGAGAGAGAGAGAGAGAATAAAAGATAGTAGGACAGAAACACAATACCAAGGAAGAGTAGTCAGTATGTTGTAGTTGGTGCCTATTAATCCATAAGTAAAATCGGCAATCTTTGTCTATGACAAACTGTTCCAGTTGACCTTAAGATTTCTTTTTATTTTCTCTTCTTAACTGTAAATAGCATTTCAGGGTAAAAATCGACCTTGAAATATTAAAAAAATATGATAGCAAGTTAGGAGCTACATTGCTGTTTCGAGATCTCTAGTTTTTAGCATTAAAATAAGATATAGTTGGAAGACAGTAAGAGCTTCACAGAAAGGTGAAGCAACTATTCAATTATATTGCATTAGGTTATATACATCTATTAATTCAAATGCTGATGCATACTTTCAGCTTCTATTAATAAAGTTAAAAAAATATCGACGTTAAAATTTTCTGAGTAAATGGAATTCCATTTTCATAGATGAATCATTATCCATATGCTGTTATCATCGCCCTTTTTTGAAGGCAGAGCGAGTCCATGTGTAAGTTTCATTCCTCTAAACAACCAATCACAAAAGAAGATCTCTTGCTCGTTTATTTTTTTTCCCATTTTTATTAAATAACGCTTAATTTATTATGCCTTCTTCTCCTGGTGATGTAACTCAAGACAGGTGACGGTGAAAAGGTTTTTGACCAAAATAAAGCAATTAATTGCTCTTGGGGGATCCCTATAATATTTGTTCAAGCTTCCAAATACTGTTTTTATAACCTGGGCATAAAAAAGTTTAAAATAATGGCCAATAAAAATACACAGCTTTCCTTGCAAAAGTATCTTTGAAAGATATTTTGCTGTCGAGTTTCTATTTGCACTTTTGGTACATTCGCCAGCTCCGAAAACTACAAAAAAATCCTTCCCCCAAATAGCCAATATCCAGCCACTTACTTAATAGGGTCAGTACTGATATTATTCTTGACCAAAAATGTTAAGCCCAGAAAAAGCAGCTCACAAAATATTCATTTCCACTAAAATCATATTACTTGATGATGCTTATTTTCTAGTTGGATTCCATATTGCTGTTGTTCATTATACTAATACGCATATTTTTAGACTCGTGCTCAAGGAAATAGTACAACTGATGTTAAAATAACCCACCCGACACTGTCAATCGGGATGAAGGTTCAAATATCTGAAACTAAAAATGCAGTTAAAGAGTGCAATCATCAGTCAAGCAGCTTATTTCTTTCCATATTGGGATATTCACCAAATATAGTAGTCGCATTCATTGAGCAGAAACCTAATACACTGCCAAGACCAGGGGTCAAAGCATGGGCTTTCAGTCCTCCAGTCAGGCTTCAATCCTTTATTAGTGAAATAGTAAACGAATAAGTATGGGGGCAGATGACAGAAAACAATCCTGCACAAACTGAGACAAAATCCAGTCGATGATCCTGGTCAACACCAAACTATAATCAGGTCTTGCTTGTGCTACTATCAGCGTTTCCTGGAAATTTCATTTAAATCCGTTGGTAACTTTTAGAGTCATATTACACACAAACAAATAAACAGACAAAGGCAGGCGAAAATATAATTTTCTTGTAGGAAGTGAAGATAATAAAGACGGGTTCTTTGAAGAACATACTCAGCTAGGACATTAGAGAAATGCTGACTTAAATAATACTCTACAGGCAGTTACGATTATTTTTTATCTCTCTTGTCTAAAAAGTAACTGTACATTAATTAAAATTTTTAATTAGTTGTGGTATAGAATTCTGATAACTGATCTTCAACCAAATCCTACCTTTTCTCGCATACGTTTTGCCTGTTCTTTGTAATATAAGATTTTTAATAGACATCTTGCAGAAATGTGTGTGAAGTTAGTCATGCCAATTTTGCTGTGTAGCTCAGTAATTTGTGGAATAGCCAATTAAAAGGGGTTTTTAAAAGTATCTACTCTGTAAAGACATATTGTAAACCCACCTCTATTGTTTTAATGGCATCATATAATCATTTAAACCAATACAGGGAGAGGGGGGTTAGGCAATAATCAACTTATTCAGGGTGTATGTGGTTTCTAATTGATCCGCAATGTAATGTTCAATCTAATACTCTCAACGTACAAAAAGTTCACAGAAAAAAGTGATGAATATCTGCAAAAGCCTATATTTGAAGAAAGGTAACTTTTATGACATAGAACATTGAAAATGGTTTTTTTCATTGGAATAATATAATCATTAAATATCAGTGGAAATTTTGTTTTGAGATTAGACCATAACCTGCAATCATACGTTACTTGTGCTATAAGGTGCAATTTTCAATTCCATGTTCTCGACCCAAAAAAATGCTAGGCATTGAGAAAACTGTATTTTATTAGTTTTAATTCCGATGAGTAGTTGAAATGTTTTAAACATTTCAAAATAAGATATTTTTTTTCTTTTTGGTGTAAGGGTGACTGTATTTGGTAACGTCTATTTAACGCAGTTTTTATTCTCTGCACATATTCTTCTGTTTTTGTTGTGTTGTTGGTTTTTTTTAGACATAACATTATACATTGCTTATTACAATTTGTGAACTGATTGTTGGACTTACATAGAGTAGTTTGCATACCAGATTATCAACAAAACTGCAAGAATTTGCATCAAATAATTGTATATTTTTCAGTGCAGATTTGTAATTCCTGTTTTTGAAAGAAATGGTGTACTTAACATCAACTGATTGTCTGTTTTTTAAAAATATTTTCAGCACTGTTCAAACACATCCTTCTTATTCTTCGGGGCAATAAACATACTTTGAAAAGCAGTATGGGTCATTAGGATATAAAAAAATATATGTGCGCTCTCTCGCTAGCTCTGTCTGTCCGTCCGTCTGTCTGTCAATCTATCCATTTATCTACCTACCTACCTACCTATCTATCTATCTATCTATCTATCTATCTATCTATCTACCTATCTATCTATCTATCTATCTACCTATCTATCTATCTATCTATCTATCTACCTATCTATCTATCTATCTATCTATCTATCTATNGAGAGGGGGGTTAGGCAATAATCAACTTATTCAGGGTGTATGTGGTTTCTAATTGATCCGCAATGTAATGTTCAATCTAATACTCTCAACGTAAAAAAAGTTCACAGAAAAAAGTGATGAATATCTGCAAAAGCCTATATTTGAAGAAAGGTAACTTTTATGACATAGAACATTGAAAATGTTTTTTTTCATTGGAATAATATAATCATTAAATATCAGTGGAAATTTTGTTTTGAGATTAGACCATAACCTGCAATCATACGTTACTTGTGCTATAAGGTGCAATTTTCAATTCCATGTTCTCGACCCAAAAAAATGCTAGGCATTGAGAAAACTGTATTTTATTAGTTTTAATTCCGATGAGTAGTTGAAATGTTTTAAACATTTCAAAATAAGATATTTTTTTTCTTTTTGGTGTAAGGGTGACTGTATTTGGTAACGTCTATTTAACGCAGTTTTTATTCTCTGCACATATTCTTCTGTTTTTGTTGTGTTGTTGGTTTTTTTTAGACATAACATTATACATTGCTTATTACAATTTGTGAACTGATTGTTGGACTTACATAGAGTAGTTTGCATACCAGATTATCAACAAAACTGCAAGAAGTTGCATCAAATAATTGTATATTTTTCAGTGCAGATTTGTAATTCCTGTTTTTGAAAGAAATGGTGTACTTAACATCAACTGATTGTCTGTTTTTTAAAATATTTTCAGCACTGTTCAAACACATCCTTCTTATTCTTCGGGGCAATAAACATACTTTGAAAAGCAGTATGGGTCATTAGGATATAAAAAAATATATGTGCGCTCTCTCGCTAGCTGTCTGTCCGTCTGTCTGTCTGTCAATCTATCCATTTATCTACCTATCTATCTATCTATCTATCTATCTATCTATCTATCTATCTATCTATCTATCTATCTATCTATCTATCTATCTATCTATCTATCTCACACACATACACACTATCTCTCTCTTGGTGTATTCGAATTAAGGAAAAATCCACTATGTACTTTTATCATGCCAGTTTTTTTTGTATCCTTTACTTTGAATACTATGGGCCTTCTTTTCCATAATAACTTGAAATATAGGTTTAAATTCATAATATAAACAATAACGAGACTTAATAGAAAAATGATTTTTTTTGTTGAACTTTTATCACTTTTCACTTATTGCTTTATTTCCTCTCGTAATTCCTTCTCCTGAAACAGGTACAAACTTACTACTATCCCATTTATAACAACGAAACGCATTTGATGCAGTACTGCTGGGACTGTGGGTTATGCTCGAACCGCAAGAAATTTGCGGTTCGAGTATAAGCTGTTGATTTTATCACCAGGCTACTAATATTTAATTCTAAATACTCCTATCTAATAATGTCTGCATCAGATACTAAAACGTTCAAAAAAAAGTTCATCCAAGAAATCAGAGACCTCGTACTTACAAATTCAAGCGTCAAATTTAACCTATTTAGGGGTTCACTACATTCAACCACATTCATACACTTCTATACTTTTGAATATTTAAAGTCGAAGTGCTTCTTGGCATTTTTGTTACGATCAAGTGCGATTGCTCGTGCCCCTCTTTTGCCTAGAGTTTTAGATCCTTGCCAGCCTGACTGGATAGTCTAGCATCCTTCAACACTGATTTTCGGCAAGCCAAGAGGAAGTGCTTTCCAGGGGGCTCAAGAAAGTCCTTTTTATCTCTTGTTCTTCACTGAATATTGTGCGCTCTCTGTCCATCTTTACTTGTGTCTGTTATACATAGATGTTATAGATAGGATTCTGTAGAAGGCACAAAATGTACCCATCGTTGACCAGGGGGACCGTCAATCAAAGTCCCCCATTAAGATGTAATCGTAACTAATACACATCAGAATACATCCATTATAAGTGGTTGAAAATATTATTTTACTTTCATGCAGATATTATGAGTTTGACGGAAGAAATATTTAATTTTAGTCCACATTTGCCCACAATTTTATATTTCAAGCTTTTAATTTCACTTTACTTTTGTTTCTTGTAACTATAAACAATTTCACCCGTCGCCTTCCAGAATAATCTTTTTCTCTTGTAAGTAAAAGTCTTTCAAATAAGCTCTTTAAAAGACACATGCCCATGAGAAAAGTCAATCAATTTTGAGCTATAATTTGGTTAAAAAGCAAAGCACCTTCTACATATGGTAAATCAAGTCACAATGAGTGCTTAATATAAACTTGTCTATTGAAAAGGCTCCGTTTGAAATAAATCGTTTTTTCATTGTTACTGAAATCTACACGACATCTTTTTTTCAAAATCATCTTATCAGTCTGTATATTAATATCACATTGGAGCTCCTTTTTGAGCAAAGTAACTTAAATCTCTTGAATAAATTTCTCAATGATTCATCTTGACTTGGTGGTAATTCTATCACCTGCTGTGTCATTTAGTATATACTCATAACATCCATACAAAAACACCCATGAACAATTCTACTTTTTCATTACTATCTCGAGTCACCTGCCAGACAATCACAGACAGGCGGCTGAAAGGAGTGAGGCATATCTTTCATAGAGTACCTCAATTTGTACCCGGTCCACTTCTTTTTTACGATCCTGTTGAGTTTAGACCAAGTTGACAGGCACGTGTAACGTGTATGTGCATCTTAGGCGATATAAAGTGAGAAAATCGGATGTTATAAATCGTGACATTAAGATCAGTGGAATTCCCAAAGCTGACGCCACATATAGGGATCTATACACAAAATTGTAGCCATGGTAATCCAAGGGGAGCAGGGAAGAAAATTAAGTGTTTTGGCAATATCCATATTTTGATTTTCCTTCTTGGAAAACAGCGATTTTCACGTGACAGTGTTTAGTAATAGTTCTTATTTCACACTTGACAAAATGCAGTCTAAAACAATTAAAGTATTGTATTTGCATTAACAATGCTAAGAAATGAGCATCGACTGAAATGAACCTTAGAACTAATGTTTGGTATTTTTGAACGTTTACCATATAATTTCCCCGTTATGACGATGTTCTCCATTTGTCCTTTCCTCATTATGTGTCCCAAAAATCTGGCCTGTCTGTCTCTGATGGTATATTGCATTGTTCTCTACGTTCTGGCTCTGCGCAATACTTGGTTGTTTGAGATGTGTTGGGTCCATGGTATCTTTAAGATTCTTCTATAAAACTACTTTTTGGGGCATGTTAGCCAACACAAAACCAACAGCTGAAAAGAAAACAGCAAATCCTCTAAAAAAATATATGGTTCAGGAAAGATGCCTTGGAAGATACATAGTGCTTTCTTGACTTTCGTTTAGTGATATCATTATAGAAATGCTGTTCGATATATTGCGAATACGATAGGTTGCTGTCTAAGTTTGTGCCAAAAACAAATGTCGAAACAACCGGTCCTTGAAGATAAACAGCAACTCAAATATCTCAAAATTGCCTATATTGCTAAATTAATTATGAATAAGGGCATCAAGCGGACGATTTGTTATATTATATTATCTTTGTTATATTATATTATATATATTATATATTATATATTTTTTATATTATATTATCAAATTTTTGTCGTTACAAGAAATCTTTAAGCAATAGTAGACCAACAGCTTAATATGGCGGGGGGGGGGGGGTCTTTTCTTGCCCCTCAGCATAGAAAACAGAGTTTAACAATATCTCCTAGGCCAGCGTCTGAATCAGCAAATGGGGACAAATGCGATATAGGAACTTTTTCTTAGAAAATGCAAGTAATGAGGCATTTTTGAGCCTGACATTTGATGAAAGCAATTATCCACAAAATAATAGATAGAATTGAGCACGATTACTCCATTATTTATCGTATAATATCGAAAATATGTTTAGTAATCTGAGACAATGTATATCACGGCCATATAATATTTAAATATACACAACTATTTACAATTGACAATCCCTTCAGTCTATATCAACCATTTTCTCGCCGTTAACCTGAAAGCCTTCAAGAAAAACTACCCTTTCTGAAATTTCTTCCATGCCTTTTCTTTCAACTAGTCTTTCAATTGCATCTTTATCTTGCAAGTGTAAGATTTTGTCTTCCTCGAGATTCCATGGGGTAACCCCTATGCCAAGAATAAGAAAAGAAATTTTAAAGTGGTTTCATGAAAGATAACTGACGTTTACAGAAAACACTTTCTAACAACGTAACATAGTCTTGTCATTTTGGTCTGACTGTATAGTCGTTGGAGATAAAGTACTGTAAAAACCGCAAAAGTAATTTCTCAGGACAGTTTTGTATCCTTGGAAAAATAAGGCACAATAAACCACGCTATAATCTTCTGGTATTTATCAAGAGCACATAAAATGTAACTCTGTGGTTTCGAGATCATCCTGTGACTAAAGACCACTTCTAAATAAAACCAATTTTTGTGGATCCCCTAGGATGTCATGTGACCAAATACTACTTGTAGACATAGTCCACTGTCGTAAATCGCCGTAGGTTCTCCTTGTTTACACCACAGTCTATTATAAAAAATTGTGAAAAGCCATATTCAAACAGTGCCGTTTATAAAATCTAAACCGACTATACAACTTCCTTTCACCATAACAATATAGGTATTACTAAAATATTGCTGACCAGAAGACCATTAAAAGTACTGAAAAGCAAAGTACAGACAGAACAAAATACACCAAAAGGAAACAAAAAATGCGCTTAATTCAAAAATTCCTAATTTTCTAACACTAATTGATAATATAGAAATAATTCCTTCCATACCTGTTAACAAGGAATTTTCAAGACGATCAAATTTTCCACTACAGAAGTGTAACCGCCTGATCACCTCTTCTTCGTCAGTGTTATACTTTACGGCTAGATCCTTAACACCAAATATAAAAAATACATGAAAATTAAGGTAAGCAAAGCATAAAACAAAACGTTATAAAACTGCAACTAAAATGGCGTTTATTTTAGTTTTAATTTTTGTGCTTAGCTGTCTAAAACAATTACAGACCTATACGACATTTTAAGTGATTAAAACTGGATAGGTATAATCTCTAATACCTTTAAGTTGAAAGCAGATCCGGGTCTACTAATTACTAAAAATTGCTCACTCTCGAAATTTTCACTGCATTTAGTTGCTGCAGCGTAAAGAAAAATACGGAATACCGTCATTTCATACTCGGCACCATAACTCTGCTCGTATCTGTAAGAGACCAATTTTGTCTCCAGGTGTGGTCAGGCATAGACGCACTACCTGGATTTAATTTACTTAGCCATGCTTACACTAAAAACGATTTTTTTCTGCTTTTACCATTCTTTGTATGTCATAACAGTTCTGATTTCCTTAATGCCGTCCAACTTGGTACCTTTATCCAAGATGTTAATCAACGTAGCAACGCCTCATTCTTTTTTCCATCAATGAATTTCCACAGTACACGCGATACATCGTATAGTATTCTAAAAAAATTAGTCTCCTATGTGCCCTTTCAATTGATAAGTTTCAGAAAAATCCAAGAATTCCTTATTTTTTCCAATGTTCACCCTTATCATGGATCTCAAAAATATTACTAGCGCGGAATCTTCCCCCCCCCCATCCCCTGCAGCTGACATGCTTGTACATAGTCTCAGGTGAGGGTACAATAAGAATAGTCGTGATCACATCGATGACAGCTCAGATTCAAATTCTTCCCAAAGACCAATAAAGTTACCAGAACTCCAGAAAACAGACTGTTAGTAGCCACATGGAATATGCGAACTTTTACCATCCAGGAAAACTGGACAGCTTCCTTCCAGATGCCAACCGTTTGAAATGTGACCTAATGAGGATAAGTGAAGAGCAAAGGAAAGGTAGTGGCAGAATTGAGAAGGAAGGCAATACTTCCTTGTATTCCGGTGGATATGAATATAGTAGAGGTGTTGGATTCCTTACAAAGTCATCGCTATCGATAGGTATGTTGGGTTTTTGGCTAGTCTCGGACAGAATATTATCAGCAAAAATCAATGCAAAATCATTCAACATTTGGAAAGTAGACAGGCTTTTAGGACACAGTTTCATGTGACAGTCGTTGTGAAGAAGAAATAAAGATTCGTAAAGCCATAGCAAAATCAGTATCCAACTGGATCCGTAAAACCTTGACGTGTCGCAAAATCGATGTGTCGCTGCTCTTTAGACTAACAAAAACTTATAGTTGGTCCACTCTACTCTACTGGTGTGAAGTCTGGACTATAACATTTGCGATAAAGAAAATATTAGAGGCGTTCGAAATGTGGTATTACCAACGATTTCTGAGATTGAGCTGGACAGAAATGAAAAGAAATGATAAGATATTGGGCATAGTGGAAACAGGAAGGTGCCTACTAGAAAACATTATGAAACGACGGCTATCATACTTCGGTCACATAGTACAACATACGGGAATACAACGCGTCATCCTTGATGGAAAGGTTTCTGGGAAGAGGACTTGTGGACAACAAAGGGGTAAGTGGACGGACAGAATAGCAAGCACAGCACAGCTAACGCAAGTTAAAAACATACCTTTATTTTCTCATATATGAACAGATGACGACTGAGCATATCAATTTGTAAACGTAGCTGTTGGTCATTCGCTTGTGATTCTCTTGCCCTGCTGTCTGTCGATGAACTTACCAGTTCCTCTGTAAAGAAAAACACAATTGTTCAAAGACAGTGGGTCGTAAATATTTACAAACGGGATCTTTCTTATTCCAATTGATTCAATCCTTGCACTGCAAAAGGAATTTCAAAATAGTAAAGGCGGTAAAAAAGGAGATCAATTAAGGAATAAAAAAAACCCTATTAACATAATATCTAAAGCAATTTAGACAGTAAAAATCAAAAATAAGGTACGGGGTTACAGAACAGCAATCAACCAAAAGAATTTCACAATCCAGCAATTCTCAGGAAAAAGTACTTAGGAATTCTTGCAAACTTTGCACTGATAGCAAGAAAAGAAATGGTGCACCTCGTAAACCTTTCCTTAACAAGTACAAGAGATGTACGCTCAGCCAGTTCAAAAATGCATTTTTCAGAACACATTCTGCTTTTTTGTTTCCTTTACCAAATAAGAGATGTTAAATAGACCTTAAAGAAATGGATTGTGAACAAGTCAATCCACCCTTTTTGTTTCTGCAGAGAAATCTTTAGGTGTCATTCACAGTCTTATGCCTTTCTATTCCTATTTACATGGCAAGGGTTCTCTTGTGCTTCCCTTCTTGGTTCTAGATTACTGTGTTACCTCGCCTTCCTTGCTACTTACAATGTCTTCATTCCAAAGCCATCGTCATTGCACTCTAGTCTACTTTATCTGATCTTCATTACTATAATCTTCTTCTAACCTTTGCACTTCGAATTTGATTTTTCAGTCTTACTTTACAGTCATACTTCCTGTGCTTTCCAGTATTGATTCTTCTAATTTTCCAGCAACAGGGCATTTACTCCAATACTAGTCTAATTATCAATTCATGCACTTCTACTTTTACCTTGTATGTACCTTGGTGTACCACTTTCGATGTACAACAATTAAGTGAATATATTTGACTTCCATTTTTCTTATTTTAAGGTAGAAAAGGTCAATAAAATACGAACCAAAGATAAAATTGGGTTCTTCAGACTTTCCCAATTTGAACTCTGTCTGAAATATGTATAATGCGTGTATGTGAATTACAGAAATTCAAAGATCATTTTTCACTGCTATTTTTCCCGCTCTTGTGTGCATAGTGACATCTTTACAACAGAATTAAATTCATACAAGATGTTCTGCTTGCCACCACACCTGCCATACTAACTGGAACTTGTGGTTCCAACTTTCTTAAAACATTATCAGGCTAACAATGAATTGCACTGGGCTGTCCATTAATTTTATGACATGCCCCATTATATTTACCTCAACATGAGAGTCATAGACTACGAACACTATCATACCTGATTCATTTCCTCTAGTGTCGTACTTCACAAACCCACAAGTTTCTGTACACACCTTGGGCGTAAACATTTCAATCTTATCTCAGTCATAACAAGAAAGTGCATGCACATTACTGATACCTGAAGCATTTTTTTAACATCCAGCCAAAGATTTAGTTTCTACACAAACTCAAAATTTCCTCCTGTTGATACGAGACTGACTATAATCCCAGGAATACCCTCAACTACAATTTTCACTTGGGCCTGCCATTGATGATGGCACATGCAGCCATTGATTCGAATCCAGTTCGGAAAATATACAAATTTTTTCCTTCTCTGTAATTCTAAATGCTCTCCTTCGATAATATTCATTATACTCACATTAATATTACTTTCATTGCTGCTGTTATTATTAGTATTGTTATTGTTAATATTGTTTTTGTTATTATTATCTTGAGGTTACCACATGTTCTGATGTTGTTGCTGGACTAAAGTACTAAATACCAGGCCATATCCCACAGCCTTTGGTATCCAGAACCTTCCTAATGACTCTTGTTGACCCAAAACAAACAAGCTTTCTGTAATATGCTGAAAGTCAACATGATGTTTTAACCAATGTTTGAAATTTGTCTACTGTCCCTTATGTCCCAATAATAACCGGGACGGTGACCATTCCTTGATGCTCCCATATTCTCCTTAATTCCCGTTTCAAATCTTGGTATTATTCAAACGTTTCTCTCTCTTTATCTCTTACTTTTGTATCAAATGGGCAAGCAATGTCTATACTGCAGTATTCTTGCTTTAATTACATCGGATAACAATATCAGACTTACAGTGCTCAATTTCTTTGTTTTTCTGGATTTTCAAATCCCCCATGATAGTGACTTCTTCATTTTCCATGACAGAATCAATACGATTATCATACAATTTCTCATTTGCTGGTAACCCATACTTTTCAAACAGTTCCTAATATAGGACCTGGACCACTTAATTATGTCTCCATTTAAAATTCTGACATTGTGCAATGTTGTTTATGTTATTTTGAAACAATATGTTTTGAAGGTTTTGGCTTATTCGACCCCTGTACCGTTTAATTTTAGCAGTGTTTGCCGTTATTTTCTTCTTAATTTATTCTCGTACGACTCTTAGTCTTTTCTGCTTTATTTTACAACGGTTCCGTAAATCGGATGCATCCTTCACAAACAGGAAATAACACAACCCTTTTACCCAAAATGTTGCTTTATTTCTGGGAGGTTTACAATCTGTTTTGTCCAGATCAGATTTAAAGTTAAGATCAGAAATACTAATCTCTTCAATACATTATTTAAAGAGGCTGAAAAGGCATTTTTAGAAACAGATAATGTTAGGTGTCTGTACCTAAAGTTGCTTAACAATTGGTCAGTTTTTCAATTACATAAATTTACTTTTGGAAGAAAGATAGCAAAATGACTTAATTTGGCCACCTTATATAAAGGTAAATACTGTAATAAAAAATATGATTTTGACACAACAGCAAATAAACAACCGCTTGAAAACAACCTTGCAGGTGATCACAGATATTATGTAACGATAAATCACTAAGTCACTTTTGAATTGTATCTGATAAAAAATTGGTATGGCAAATGAAGGAAAACTCAAGGTATACATCACATCCTTTCCAAATGACACAGATACAACCATTCATCCATCTATACATACATATACACATACACACATACATACACACATACACGGTGATTGCTCCATCTTCAAAATTTCTGTCTTTCCTTGCGTGACCTCGTAGGTGACTTTGGAGACCAGCTTTTGATCTGCAAGGCTTGATACATAGCTGACAGATGAAGGAAGTAGCTTCCACTGGGTTGATGGTTTCACTTTGTGAAATTTAGTGTCCGTGTACAGCCAGGTGCCTTTTGAGACCTGGGGCTGATTTGCAAACCTTGCCACACATCACACATTGTGTAGCCTTGGAGGAAGGTTAGAAAGTAGCCTTGATCTGACATGGGACTTCAAATTATTGACAAAGTCAGCTTTTGATAGAAGAATACGAACACATTTGTCACACTTCCAGCTCATTGTCCCTTCATCAAGGTTGTACTCCCAGCCTTTGCGTTATCTACACTTTAACCGCTCATACTCCTGGGGACTATTTTCAAACAATACACATCCTGTCTTTACGTACCTTCTCCAAGTCGCTCTTTCCAAGGCTAGCCTTTGCCAGTTTTTAAAGTCTATTCCTAGTTCCTTTAGATTTTCTTTGATACAGTCTTTGTACCTTCTTCTGGGTTTTTGCTGTGGTCGCTTCCCAGTCTGGAGTTGCCCATAAAACAGTTGCTTTGGGAGTCTATCGTCCTCCATATGAACCATATGGCCTGTCCAGCGCATGTGATTGACGATGGTCATTGACTCGATACTTGTCTATCCTGCTCTATGACAAGAACATAACTATCAGATGTTTGGATTTGCCACTTGATATTGAGTATGCGTCTCAAACATTTCTGATGAAACTGTTCAAATAGTTTGAGATGTCTTCGATATACGGTCCATGTCTCACAAGAATACAAAAGAGCTGTCAA
>RDPX01000039.1:1402535-1430951 GCA_003991215.1 Morbakka virulenta | reverse complement strand
CAAATGTTATTATCGTATGGGACTTTCCGGCTAATACTGATAGAACCATTCAAGCTAACCGCCCAGATATCATTATTAAAGACCACCTAACGAAAACATTTACATTGATCGATATGAGCATCCCGAATGATAGAAATATCTCCGTCAAACAGTTTGATCAGTTGAGCAAGTATAAGGATCTTGAGATCGAGATTGCTAAAATGTGGAATCTTAAAACAACTACGGTACCAGTAATAATAGGAGCTTTAGGAATGTTTAAAAAGGGAACAGATAAACATCTTGCGAAAATTCCGGGCAAACATACTACAGGAGATACAAAGATTGTCCTTACCAGCACCGCAAATATACTAAGAAAATCTTTGTCTACATAAAGAACCAATTTTTTACAAGAACTTTTATACTTTTTGATACAATTTTTCATCCTTTTTATTAAATTTTTCTACAAACTTTTGTATATTTTTTGTATTATACTTTCTTTTATACTCCACATTTATGAAACAATTAAATTGCTCGCAGAAACCTTTGCTTGCCTCAGGTCACGGGGCGTGACCCGGTAGGTAATTGTAAAAAAACAGCAATCATAAGAAAACCGTACATAATAATAATAATTAAGACCTAAAATGGGAAATTCAGAGACTATGGAACTGTAAAGCGGTAACAGTTGTCCCAGTTATCATCGGGGCACAAAGAACCATTTCCACTAATTTTCGAAGTCGTGTTAATGAGAACATCTACTTTCGAAAGTTGCAAAAAGCATGCTTACTCGGAACAGCTAGAACCCTACGGTATATGTTGAACATCTAAGGCTGTGGGCCATGGCTCGATAATCAACGTGATAAACCATTTGGCACCTGAGATTGAGAGATTGCTGTTTAATAATAAAATAATATAATAATATTAATAATAATAATAATAAAAATAATAATATTATTATAATATTATAATAAAATAATAATAATAATAATAATAATAATAATAATATCGTTTATACTGGCCTAGCACCAAGCAAATAGCTACATACATAACAGTGTTCAATCTGGAGAAAACACAAAATGCAGTGCCCGTATTAGGAGCTCGTTAGATTGGCAAGCTCTTAACATCTTACAATCAACAAGCTCCTATCGAAGTAACGTTTTACCCCTGTGACTCCAGTTATAATTTGCCATTATCAAATTCCATATTGAGCAACGTAAGGGATACAGGCAATAATTCTCTCGTGGTGACAAGAGTAGTAATTTCTGAATTCACGATATCCATTAAAACTATGTGCTGTCGAATCCTTGTGTTCATGACTTAGCATGCAATGGAGATCATTTGATCTGTTCCAAATGTGAGGAGTCAGGTTTGATGGAAGTAAACTTAAACGAGCTTTAATTGACTAACAGAATAACTCGTCACTTTTTTTTGCCAGTTGCAAAGAACAGAATGTGACGCTTTGGCATAAATATCTGTAAGGCAAAAGAATATTTCTTGCATCGAAAAATATTTTGCTTTCTCGATATCTCTACTTATTATATACTGGAGGTAGGTACCACCTTAAAGCAGACAAATTCTAACAGACAAATTCTAACAGACAAATTCCAACAGTTATTTTCACATAGCTCCTTGTCCTAGCATTTGGAAATTTGGGGCAAACGGGCATCTGTTGGGGTTTAGAGAGTAAAAAGGGGGTTTGAATTATTACAGACCATAGGGTCTACCTCTGAGGAGGAGCGGAGGGATAGATTTCATTTTCGCGATCAATTAGAGCAAATTAGTGCAAAAATGAACACCAATTATTTTGACTTTGATGATTTCACATCAAATTCAGCTTTAAACATGGTCACGTGACAAATTATGCTCTTTACCATATATGAAATGCTTGCACTTTACTTAAAAATTCTGTTTCTATTTTTTGTTTTGTTTTGTTTTGTTTTATTTTGTTTTTCAGATTGCACACGAAGTCAAAAAATTAGCATTTCCTACATTGAAAAGTACCCACAATGTTTTTCATACAGAATCTCTCTCCTGGCTTAATAAAACGAACATCCATAATATACGCTGAAACCAACCTTATTATTTATCACTAATAATTAGAAACCTACAGTTGGCTACTTGTTTTTCTATGATAGAGTTAAATTCAAACAAATACCTAATCGGAATTACTGTCCTCCTACATTTCTTCGTTATCTTCATACACCGTTCCGGCTTCCGTGCTTAACAGTCCTTCGAGTCCATCAGAGAATGGCTTTTCAATCCATTTCATAATCATTTATTGTCCAACCATGCTGGCTAAGGTCTGGCATTTAAATTCGAGCTTCATCCAACAGTTTCCAAATTCTAGCGATATTTGAATGTAATGTGTGGAACCTCAGTGACGTTTGCCTGAGGGGCAAAAGTGAAATGTCTGTTGCTTTATTCTGGCATATTTCTCCATTGTTAAAAAAATTACCAAAATTTCGTAGGATACAGCTGACTGTATCATAATTTTCTCTGATGATCCTCTCTTGTCTTGCTCCCCAGGCTTGATTAAATTGTCGTGCTATGTGTCAGCAACAGTATCGGCCAATTTTATAATGGTGCGAAAGATAACCCTTAGATCTATAATGAAAGTAGAGACTTCGCTCTTCTGTGGAATACTTTATTTGGCACACTGAAGTGTTTTCTTTGAGTACTTACGGGGAATGATTTGAATTTTGTTCTTTGCGGTAGCTTTTCTGGATCCATCCGGATTGCCAAGACTTAACGGAAGAGGGCAAAGCGGAGAAAAAAGAGCAGTCTTAGAATTTATAGCTCTCTCACATTGCTTTTAAAGTTCCAAGGATATCGTCAAAGATAGGTATGCCTGATCTCCGGTTAAAGAAGGCATCTTCGTCTAAGTCGCTATCGAATTGGTTTATGTACTCTTCCGTAAGAACACAGACGACACCAGACATAAATAACTCTGATTCCAGAATTTGCGATGGGCGCAGTGACTTGAAAGTATTGGATGTAAAACTCAAATCCGCTAATATCGGTAATACACTTGTGTTCTGTGCTTGCTGAGCACGATTCAAAGTCCCTTTCAGAACAGATGAATTTTCTCATGCAAATGCTCTACTCCACCCGTGGTCTTTGCATCACGATTAAACATTTGTTCACCTCTTTGTGCCAACGCAAAATTCAGTTGGACTTTTCCTTGGGCTTGGACAGACATTTCCTTTGTCTCCAAAAGATTTTTCAGACCAGGCTCAGTTTCCCTATCCTTTCTGGAATGGCAACGTAACAAGTGCCATACAGGAATAATTTGTCTCATCAGCTGCACAAAATAATGATAAAAAATCGAACTATTTTCTTGGAGAGGTCTTTGACCAAACGTCTGCATTTCTTACCAGATCCAGGCAAAACAAAGCCAGAATTGCAGAGTTTTTCCGTGCTCGCTTTGGCGAATTCCATCTTTAAATGATTGATAGAGACAAAAAAATTATTATCCTTTGCCAATTAACGCATCCTAGATTAGGATGTTTTTTGTTCTTTAAAAGGAGATCAAAAACTCTAAAATAGGTTCAGGTGACTCTTTGCATTCAATGAGAATTCTTCAAGGTTTATTGGCCATGTCTGTTGACACCATTGAAATCTATTCAAAAATATCTTCTCAGAGACTCTGAGCCGCTTGTTGGATAATATAACCATGAAAATAAAAAATGACATGAGTGCCAATTGTACAAGTAATAATTATGACTTCTGGAATATTACTGTTACTTTCAAAAAGTAAAGCATGTGTAGAAAAGTAGTTTGAATCCTTGATTTCAATTTCTATCTATATCCTGTAACTTCGGTTTTAAGTTTACAGATGTTATGCAACTTGGACTTTTATGGAAACAGCTTGGCTCTCCGACAAGGCCGTTTTTTCTGCAATGTTGAAGAATATGGGGGTGGATCTAATGACTTGAAAAGATGTGAGTAAACTTTTTGTAGCACGGTTCGCTATGTATACTATGTTTGTCTGAACCAATATCCTATGCAGCCGAAAGACGTTTTTCGTAATTATTTGCATCAACTAATTGCTCGCATACTTATTTTGCTGTGAATACGCTCTCTTTGTTAGCATCTGAAATAGGCTTGATCCTAGTATATTTTCTGTCCTTGTTTTCTTAATAAACTATACAGTCTAGTTCTGATCGAGGTTTTGCAATTTGGGAAGGAAGGGTGGGGGAAGGTTAATCATATTCTCATGAAAGATATTTGAAGAAACATAAAGCTTCGAAGGAAATAAAATGAATTTATACTTGATTACGTATTGAAGGGCCCTGAAGTATTAGTGACATGACAGTTTGTAATGAAAACATACCTGATAAATGAATCAGCGAAAGGATATCCATCAAATTGCAACTTTCATGATTAAAGTAAAGCGGTTTTTCAATGCAAGTCTTTAAAAAAGGTCACATAACTCAGCTTGATATTAAATGTCAATACTAGCAGAACAGCGTAGGTGTTGTATTTTTTTATTTCTAGTGTTAAAGACACCTGGCTGCTGATGTCAAGCAATACACGCAAAAAAAGAACTGTAGTCATTAATGTGACTACAAGCAAAATAAAAGACCGCAATCATTAATTGGCACCTTATTTGAATCTAATTCAAGGTATAAACATCTTGTCGTTGGTATCAAAGTTTATCAGTTCTAAAACGCGGAGTAATAACTGTAACCTTGGATTAAAGGCAAATTTACCGCATATGGTAAAGGATATAAGGATACACTAAAGACAAATTTGATATCTATTTTTCCAAATTCCAATTAAAAGACAGTTCTTGAATTATCACCATAATATTCTATAAAAAAAGGGGGGATAGGTTTTCAATTAGCAATAACCACGCCGCGGTTAAACTTTACAGGCTACGGTAATGCCACTGCGCCAAGCAAATAATTCAACAAAAGTGTGGCCGAAATTGGGAAAATTACATTTAAGACCCCACGAATTCTATCAATACGGATGACCATGTTCTGGGCCCAACACCCGGGAGACAGCGTTGATAGGATTTATCCGGATTTATCCGAAGGAAGAAGGTAGAGAATTTACTTCTACCGAAGGCTATGTTGATATTGCGGAAGCGACTAATGGAATATGTAATGAAAAGCAATGAGAAACTGCACCCAGAGGAAACTTAACAAAAATGGTAGAATGTGCAAAAACTTATAAGAAAAGACGCGAGGAAGAGAGAAGAAGATGTACTTGGGAAAAGAAACTATTCATACAGCATTTTAGACAAAAAAAGTGGAAGCAAAGGAGTTGTGGAGGTGGTCTAAGAACGGAGGATTAGAGAAAGAAACCAAATGAATCCTAACGGCCGCACATGTTCTGCCTCGCAGAACGAATACTGTAAAAGCACGAATAGATAAAAACAGTCAAGATGCAAAATGAAGGATGTGTCACTCAAAACATCTGTGATATCCAGCTCCTTCGGTTATTTTACCAATCTAATGGACACCACATCCAAACAGTCGACGACCATTCGCACAATGGCAGTACTAACTCCGAGCAACCTTTGAACTTTCTAAGCCAGCGGGGAATAGTTATTCACTTTCTCCATCTCCTTGTCATGCACCTTCATATCAGAAGGTAATGCGAAGTCAATGATATACCACCGTTTTCTGAGATGATCAATGAAAACTATGTCTGGGCAGTTGTGTTCCATCTTTTGTATGCTTACAACCGGCCTGTTCCACCTATCTTAATGCTGCCATTCTCACTTTTTCTGACTTTTTCATCCTTAGGTCATTTTCCCAAATATCTTACTTTATACTTGCTACAGAATTCCAAATATATTCTCGATCCCATTTTATCATGTCTTTTCAAAATTTCGTTTTGAGTCAACTCTTTACAGCCGCTTCCAACATGGCAAATAAGTCTCCCATTTTTCTCCCGAACATCCTTCACATCGGTGCCACGATGTGTAGGATGTATTTGGGTAAAAGCACCAAAGAGATAAGCTTCGGTGCTTTTGCCCAAATAACTTCCTTTGACTCACCAGAAATAGGATGCGGGGTAATAAAACAACAGCACAAAGCATACATCATGTTGACTGGTTTATTTTTACATGAACAGTTGCTCCCATACATTTTCTACCCTATTATTTATTTTCTAATGGTTTTGAAGACAGAGTAACAATAGGCGAGAAAGTATACCCAAATTTCTGTACAGCAGACGATGTTATGTTATTGGCTGCTTATACAAAAAAACTAAAGAGTCAGACAAAGATAAAGTAGCAAACGAAGCTGCTGGGCTTCATCTCAATGTCTCAACAACAAAACTAAGGTGGTTCATAAGTGAACTTGACAATGCCAAAGAAATAAAAGGTTGCATACCAATTATCAACAATGCAACAACATCCTCCAAAACAACCAACATAGTCAAAGAAATTAGTCATGACAGAGAGAAAGAAAAACAGACTGGCCAACAATGAGCTTGTGACATCAATTATTCGTAAAGAAGATTCAAGAGCGAATGGATGTCTGTAAAAAACAATGTAGGGTTTTGACTTTACTTTGTCATATAATAACTGTTAGGTAAAGCAATTATTCTAAATCTTACCTGACCAAGCTGTGAAATACCCTTCAGTATCTACATCGTCGGAGCTGTCATGCACCTCTGCAAGAAAACAAATAAAAGCCGACCATTAACATTTCATGGATAGGTAGATAGGCTCATTGATAGACAGACAGATAGATAGATTGGCAGATAGACAGATAGATAGATAGATAGATAGATAGATAGATAGANGCGGATGGATGTGTGCAAGAAATAATGTACGGTTGAAGATGTAATTTATTATAGTTATTTTGTATGTTACCTGACCCTGGTGTGAAGTATTCTTCTACATCTTCATCGTCAGAGCTGTCAGAAACCTCTGGAAGGAAGCAATTAAAAGTCAGCTGTTTATATTTTCATAGGTGATTGTCCCAGAGCATGTTTGGGGGTCTTAGCACAGAGGCACAAAAAATAATCTTCAAATGCTGAATGTTAATAAACAGATACACGTAATATCTATACTTGTGTACATATAAATATAAATAAAAATTAAAAATATATAAATTAAAAATTACAGCAAATGGACTTCCATTTTTAATTATTATAATTGATTTTTAAGTAATTTAATTTTTCAAAATTAATTAGTACATGAGTAGTACATAATTTTAAAAATTTACTGGTATCGACGGTGGTAAAGACGTGTGGTATCAGTATGTATTCAAGAATCAGTACATCTAATATAATGACAAGGCTAGAAGAAACACTAGTCTGATAGTCAAGTATCAAATAGTACATACACATATACACACAGAGACAAGTGCTTGCGAGTAATGTCCATAGCAAATAAATATACCAGGTATTTGCAAAAAGAAAAATAATGCAAAATATGCTTATCTTTTAGAGATAAAAATTGCGTCCCCACAAACCGAAAGTAAAGATCTACGAAAGGGCGATACAAGTAGTGATATCATATGGTGCTAAGACTTGGCACAAAATCAGTTACATTTGGTAAAAAGGAGTAAAATATAAGTGACAGGACCTAACAAAAATAAATGTGTAGGATTCAAAAAAGAAACTAAAACTGGAGATAATCTAGAGCCGTTTTCAAATGGGAGATAATGCCTGTATTGAAAAAGCCAAACAACAGGTTTTGAGCAAACATATCTGGGTAGGGGTCATAGAAATGACAATAAAAATCTGGCCCACTTGTAAATATGAAGGATAAAGTTTGTAGAAAAGACGAAAGTACGTGATTGCGTACCATTTGGTAATCATCTGGTAAAAAAAGCAAATTCAGTGCCCGACAACATCCAATGGACGTAAATATAGGGCCATTCATTATAACACAGGAGTGAGAAAACAGGAGTAATGATATTATTGGAACATTGGTTCAATCTCGCAAATTATGCCCACAACACAGGGTGTTCGTTATAGCCACAAAAGTGAGAAACACGGGTAATGATATTAATGTAACAATACTCAACTTCAAAAATTATGCCCTGCAACACAGGGTGTTCGTTATAGCCACAAAAGTGAGAAACACGGGTAATGATATTAATGTAACAATACTTCAACTTCAAAAATTATGCCCTGCAACACAGGGTGTTCGTTATAGCCACAAAAGTGAGAAACACGGGTAATGATATTAATGTAACAATACTTCAACTTCAAAAATTATGCCCTGCAACATAGGCGAATGGTTATATTACCCAAGCGGTTGTAGCATGACAATAACTTAAGGCAGCAGCACACCCCCCCCCCCCATTAATATCCTGTTAAATGGCGATACATACAATGTCAGCTTTAATAAAAAATATTTTTTGTTAACATTTACAATTTGAAACTAATCAATTTTATCGAAGAAACAAGATTTAAATAAAACAACTTTACATATAATACAGTAAAACGCACTAGGCATAAAACAAATGAAGGTTGAGCAGTCACGTAAAGACTGAAATAGTTCTACTAATCTGAACAATCTCTTAGTTTTGGCCTATAGTGTCAAATCAATGTCAATGAACTTAGCAGTTATCATTTAACTAAGTAATTAATTAAGCAAGTACAGTCATTGGACATAAGTATTCGTGATTTTGATGTTCCGGTGCTAAAGGTTGAAAACAATGTGAGGAAACAAATGTAAAATAAATATGGTATAAAAAAAGTCTTGCCTTCATATTTTGTTAGATGTCCTTTCATCCTTATCACTTCATGAATACGGGACCGAATTCTTTCAAATAAGTCTTGGATATAAGTGACATTCATCAATGCAACTTTATCCCTATTTCTAAACAACTTATACCTTCCTTTTCTTGGACTATTTTCTGTTGATTCAGTAAACAGAAATTTCTTTACAACACTGCTGACTGTAGACCAAGGAACATCCAAAAGCTTAGATATGTCTGCCTTTTTCTTCTTTTCTTTATATTACTTTACAATAAGATTTTTTTCTCCGTGCTCAACTCTGTGCTTTTCTGACCCATGTTTACTTGTAAAAAAATATATGGAACTAAACAAAGCAGACAATAAATAACATCATATCTTTGATGATGTCATATTTAAGGGCATCTGTTACAGTAAAACCTTTATTATCCGACACTTGAGTTAAAAGTTATGAACGATGAAAGATGCAACATTGTTTATCAATCGATGCCGAAAATCGCGAATACTTATGTCCATTGACTGCAGGTAACTGTGTAAGCAAAAAGGGAGAAATGGGATAAAGGAGTATTTATGCTAAGTAATGGAGCAATAAATTAGGTAAGAAAGTAACTCAGTACAACTTGTAGAGTTCACATGTGAAAAAAAACAAAAGAACAAAAAGTCAAAAGAAAAAATAAATGAGATAGCCATTTGTAGTACACCAAAACAATTCAACAGAACCAACAAATAGTTTATTTATTAAATGGTGCTAAGCTTGCCTTTTGGTGCTTGTCGTTCCAAACCAGTGGGATGTTTTGCAATCAGTATTGTTTTCCCTAGGGTTTGGTCACAAAAATAGAGGAAAAGATCACATGAATTTTCATTGGTATTTCTACAGTTTAAAATGACTAAATATCTTTTTCTTCAAAACAGATAAAATTCTTTACTCAAAGTTGTTCTGTTTTTTCCCCATACCTTTCTGATTCGCATATTTCTTGACTGTTACCAGCTATGGGTTATTGTCGTCTTTGTTGCTTTTTATACTTCCACCATTCATTAACTCTATTAACCAACTTTTCTTTTTAACAACATTCTTCCACAATTTTCAAATTTATTTGTTTTCTAAGGGTAAATCTCTTTCTAAATTCTCTCTTTATTAGTTAATCTAACTCTTTAAGTTGTTCTTCAGTGAATCTGCAGACAATCATTGGGCAAAGCACAACTAAAATGGCCTTAGTATTTACGCCTTTTATCATAATTTTATTATTGATCTTAGTGTCAAGAAGTAATGATAACAAAATTTCATGCATCTCCTGCCATTACCTTCACAAAACTGCTAGCATTGGTGAGATTTGTGAAAGGCAAGGGGCAAATGCATATACACCGAACTTGTTTCGAACCAGTGCCCATAGTTTCCTTTGTTATAAAATCTACCAACTGAGAAGGCCAGCTATTCGACGGAAAGCTCAGCGTATCGTGTGTGATTGGGGTGAGATGTCCAGCGATAGCAAGCTGAAGAGAGAATGGCACATAAAAGTCGAGGTTGTAAAAATTACCTCCTTATGAACATAGCACCCATAACTCAGATGGTAGAATGTGTAGAAATATCTATAAGTACGGGTTCGATACCAGTTCGGTGCACACACCTTCTTCCAAGTATGCCCGGGCTCCACCGGGCGTATTTGGCTCAGCATTACGTCATTGTAAAACCATGGGGGGCAGTTCTGGTTGGGTCGGATGAGGGCCAATAAAAGGCTATTGGTCAGCCAAGGGGATGGGTAAAACTATGTACAGTTGTAAGGACTCAGGGGTTGGCGGGGTTTGGCTGCAGGTTGTGGGGGCTGTAGCCTAAGCGACACATATTCTTTACTTCGCTTTCATAGCAATAGTATTATTAGTAGTAACAACAGTAATAGTCCTAGTAGTGGTGTAAGGTATAGTAAGAGTACCAACAGTTGTAAACTAGTAGTCATGTTACCAGACAGGGAACAACAGCAGCAAAACAGTAGCATAGTTACAGTAGTGACAGATTAACAAATTAAGTAGCATTAGTTGTAGTAGCAGCAGTAGTATAGGTAGTAGTGATAATAGTAGTAGTAATCAATGCTGGTAGTAGTAGTAGAAGTAGTAGTAGTAGTAGTATAGGTGATATATAGTGATAAAAGAAATAGTAATCAATGGTAATAGTAGTAGTAGTAGTAGTAGTAGTAGTAGTAGTAGTAGTAGTAGTAGTAGTCGCATTAGTACTAGCAGTAGTAGGAGTAAGAGCAGTTGTAGTAGTAGTAATAATAGCAGTAGTGGTAGTAGTAGTAGTAATAGTAGTTGTAGAAGTAGTAGTTGTAATAGTAGTTGTAGTAGTAGTAGTAGTAGTAGCAGCAGCAGCAGTAGTAGTAGTAGTAGTAGTAGTAGTAGTAGTAGCAGTAGTAGTAGTAGTAGTAGTAACAAAAGTAGTAACAGTAGTAGTGGAAATGGTAGTAATATATGTGGTGGAAGAAAATGTTACAACTGCATAACGGTGGTAGAAGATGCTAAAACTGCATTAAAATTGTTTTTGAAAGGGTAACACNCATCTCCTGCCATTACCTTCACAAAACTGCTAGCATTGGTGAGATTTGTGAAAGGCAAGGGGCAAATGCATATACACCGAACTTGTTTCGAACCAGTGCCCATAGTTTCCTTTGTTATAAAATCTACCAACTGAGAAGGCCAGCTATTCGACGGAAAGCTCAGCGTATCGTGTGTGATTGGGGTGAGATGTCCAGCGATAGCAAGCTGAAGAGAGAATGGCACATAAAAGTCGAGGTTGTAAAAATTACCTCCTTATGAACATAGCACCCATAACTCAGATGGTAGAATGTGTAGAAATATCTATAAGTACGGGTTCGATACCAGTTCGGTGCACACACCTTCTTCCAAGTATGCCCGGGCTCCACCGGGCGTATTTGGCTCAGCATTACGTCATTGTAAAACCATGGGGGGCAGTTCTGGTTGGGTCGGATGAGGGCCAATAAAAGGCTATTGGTCAGCCAAGGGGATGGGTAAAACTATGTACAGTTGTAAGGACTCAGGGGTTGGCGGGGTTTGGCTGCAGGTTGTGGGGGCTGTAGCCTAAGCGACACATATTCTTTACTTCGCTTTCATAGCAATAGTATTATTAGTAGTAACAACAGTAATAGTCCTAGTAGTGGTGTAAGGTATAGTAAGAGTACCAACAGTTGTAAACTAGTAGTCATGTTACCAGACAGGGAACAACAGCAGCAAAACAGTAGCATAGTTACAGTAGTGACAGATTAACAAATTAAGTAGCATTAGTTGTAGTAGCAGCAGTAGTATAGGTAGTAGTGATAATAGTAGTAGTAATCAATGCTGGTAGTAGTAGTAGAAGTAGTAGTAGTAGTAGTATAGGTGATATATAGTGATAAAAGAAATAGTAATCAATGGTAATAGTAGTAGTAGTAGTAGTAGTAGTCGCATTAGTACTAGCAGTAGTAGGAGTAAGAGCAGTTGTAGTAGTAGTAATAATAGTAGTAGTGGTAGTAGTAGTAGTAATAGTAGTTGTAGTAGTAGTAGTTGTAATAGTAGTTGTAGTAGTAGTAGTAGCAGCAGTAGTAGTAGTAGTAGTAGTAGTAGCAGTAGTAGTAGTAGTAGTAGTAGTAGTAGTAGTAACAAAAGTAGTAACAGTAGTAGTGGAAATGGTAGTAATATATGTGGTGGAAGAAAATGTTACAACTGCATAACGGTGGTAGAAGATGCTAAAACTGCATTAAAATTGTTTTTGAAAGGGTAACACACTTTACCTAAATAAGCTCTTTGACTAACCGGCTTTTCAACGTCATAAACTGACTTTAACTGTTTTTTATAACGGTCTTTCATCGATTGCCATGAATGCAATGTCACCTAAAAAACAGTCAAAGAGTGTACAAAAGTATTTCAAAATAACGAATTTGGTAAAAAAAAGTATGAGTTCAGTTCCATAAGGCAATAAAAAAATGAAACAAGTAGAAAAATAGTCCCCAGGGAATGAAGCAGTACCAGGGTAGAAATAATCCCCTGTGGAGAATGTGACAATTAAGATGGCATTAATACGGACAAAATAAGCATAAACGTACACGTTTTTTAGATCTGACCTTTTTCGAGGAGGGTGTTTGTCTGACAGAGTGGGAGGCAGTTATTAACCAAGTCAAATACAATAAATCACAGCAAGTCAGCTATTTGATACTAGATTAGAATAGCTGTGGATGTTAGCGTATGGTGTTCACTACCAAACCTTTTCGTATCCTAGAAGTCATCACTTACGATTTCGTCAATTTTCGGCCAAACCTAACTAAGCGATCTTATCATCCCTTGAACAAAACGGTACAGTGTATAGAATATCGCTCAGTAACTCTTGGTGCAAAAAAAATGTGCGGGTCATCAAGGAAAACACTACGATCAAGTGAAAATCTGCAAGAGAATTAGAACACTAATTCAGTTAATAACGAACCTAATTACGAGTTTTCAAGCAATTTAGAATTTTCAGCCAAGTGAAATCGATTGAAATTTAAAAGTTTCACACAATTTTCAAACAAATATCGTGTATTTAGGCTAACAGTCTATTTCTTTAACACTGTAAAATCCTGTTAAAATGTGCCATACTCAACTTTTAAGATTTGTAGATAGAAATGACAAAGCACCTTTAAACACGATTTGGAAACAAACAATGCAAATTGCCACTGAGTGTATGCAAAAATGAAGAAAAGAAAGAAAGAGAAAAGATTAGATCAAAAGATATGAGCTTACTTTAGATTTAAATCCACTCAAGCCATATGGAAGTTGCTTTTTACAATTTGCCTAACAATCGACTTAAAAAGGAGGAAGCAATTTATGACATACCTGGTTACTCTTTTACAAATCGTCCAAGAAAGCACGGCAAAGGTGGAAGAATTGGGGTGTATATTATGGTTGGTGTAAGACCGGATCAGAGACGTGATATAAAGAATCATTACATCGGAACAACTTGGCTTAAAATTAGGGCAATACACTCAAATACTATTCTTATGGGAATTATATATCGCTTCCCGAATAGCTCTAAATATCTTAGCAAATATTTCCACATCCATTTGAAAGGCATGCTCCCTAAAGTGTCTAAAAAATAACAAGAGACAGTCCTCATGGGAGACTTAAATGTGAACTTTCTAAAGCAGGATAATCAAGAACTTAAGGTTATTCTACATATATTTGGTTTCAAACAAACAAGGAATTACACGCACTGGAATATCAGAATCTACTGAACTCCTCATTGATATCATGGTAATAAACAATCCAGCTTATGTGATAATAACTGAAGCCATTCCAACCAGCATTGGGGACCATGAGATGATTAATTGTGTAACGAAAATAAATCACCCAAGCTTCAAACTAAAGAAATGTTTTACTGTTCTAAACCAGTGAATGAAGAGCTAGAAATGGTTGATTGGTCAGCCTTCAATATCTGTAAAGATGCAGATGAAGCTATTCTCAAATGAAGAATATCTTCCTTACCATTTCTCAAATTGCAACGAGCAAACCTGCTCCTTGATTAAATAGTGATTTGAAAAAATTTATGAATTACAGAAATTCATTTCTCCAAAAGTCGAGGAGAAATCGAGAAGAACTAAGGCCGAATGGAACATATGTAAGCAAAAAAGAAACGATATTAACATCGCGATCTGAAAAGCCAAGTCATCCTATCATCAAAGTCTACTGAAAGAAGACCATAAAAATCCAAATCGGTTTTTAAAAGTCATAGCGTCTACATATCTAGCCAAGGCAAGGGCAGGATCAACGATATACTCCTCTTATAAAAATGATGAGAAAACAATCCATCTGATTAAGGGGGCATATGATTTTTGAAACTTTTTCAAAACAAGCACGTCTACTTCATGAAAAAGAGTCACATTCCGTTACACGATTTCTTCTGGAGAACCCTTCGGCCTGTACCCAAATGAACAGACATGGAATTCAATTTTCGCCCAGTATCAAAGCTGGAAGTCGAAAAATATCTTAGATCAATTATGGGATCGTTTCAAAAGTACGTAACGCTTGGGCCTTGGCCTTGGTGAACTGAATGACAATTGGCCTTCTTGGGCCAATTGTCATTCAGTTCATCTGGGACCAGTGATTTCCAATTCGATATTTTTCTGAGCTGTAATTAAATTTTTCCTAAATTTAAAAAAATATTATCTTGCTTCTAAGTATCATTCAAAATTAAGCTTTTTAAGCCACCGTGCATTGACATGGTGGTTATCTGCTTTACTCCACATTCCACTCCAAAATTCTAAACACTCTCCAGCGTTATTCCTCTTGACGCCATTAATTAATTCATACAGTCTTTTCTGATTTGTTTCAAATATTCTGTTTTGCTTCTACTGTTCAGTTCTATTCTCGTATCTCTTCATTTTGTGTTGGAGGGCTTTCATTTTTTGTTTTAATTTCTCTATCACTGTATTTGTCCCCTTTCTTTCAACAAGAACCTTCCTTTCTAGCTCATACTAAAGGTCAACGTTTTCTAATTCCCTTCGTTCCCAACGCTCAACATGCCCAAGTTGCTTTCTAATCCCTAACAGCTTAGACCGGAGCCTTCTTTCCAATAATGGTCCCTGTACCGTTCTATTCTCATGTTCCGTTCTTTTAACGCCTACTTTCATTCGTGCCATTCTCCCAGCTGCAAGAAATATATTATTTACCTTTGTTATATCTTTTGTTGGTATATATTTCATTACCCCAATTGATTTTTGCTACATGTTGCTTCAATATCTTATGGTCAACGCTCCTAAGATTGTCAGAAGATGAATTCCCATTTTCTCTCTCCTCAAGAACTAATTTCACAAGATCAATATCCTCCTCTAAAAGGCCTTCTCTTCTCAATGTATTACACATATCCTGGCAATACTGGCAATATTGTTATCATTTTCAGCTGTTGTTTCGTGCTATTCAGGTTTGCCTTTTGTTTCAAGTTCTATCCTCTGAGCGAAATCATGACTACTATCTGTTACTCTTACATCAGCTTCAATATGGTCATTTCTACATTTCTCTGAACCTGTTCTAAACCTGTTTGGATAACCATCCATTTGTTTTTACCTTTCTTGCTTGATCAACGAGGCATTGTTCAGTTATTTCCAAAACACCAGCTCGTTATATATACTACATATACATCTTTTTTCTATAATCTCTCTTGCCTTGCTCACTCCTATAAAAACATCTCATTAAAATCTTGTTAACTTCTAAGTTCCATTTTATTCTAGCAGTCGCTTCATGACGACCGAGGTCTGCCTGATGTCCCTCGGAGCCACTGGCGAAAGTGACACCTTCATCATTAATGGATCTGGTCCGAGTTACATTGTTTTCTCAATAATTTGATTAATTCATAACACTCTTTCGAGGATATCAAATTTAGGGTTACACTAACACCGGTGTTTTTGTCGTGACACCATCACCAGGGTGTTGCCAACCAAGGCAAAAGAGACGTTCTCACCCACGAGGCAGATTAAATCCCGCCGGGCGCCAGCCCGATACTTCAAGGCCTCTGGATAGGCTACCAGGTACTATACCTTGCCCAAGGGGGACCTGCAGGTATTTGCAGCAAAGTGTGGCTTCATTCTCTCATGTCGAAACTCTATAAACGGATGTATTTCAAATTCATAACAAGGACTTCACGCCATCATTTGTACAGTCGCGTGAGCTATTGATTATAGAAAGGTCTGATATACAGTAAAACTATGATACAACGAATTTCAAGACAGTTATTTCTAAATTCGTTACAAACGAAACTTGTTATAAATAAAATTGTGGCAAAGAAGAAAGTAGGCAGAGAGGAAAATTATGTTCGTTGTAACAGAAAATTCGTTGTATCAGAGCTCATTATCCGTTGACTCCACGGTACAAAGTAATAGACATACAAAGTTTGATATGGTACCTTTAAGCAGAAAAGAACATGTTGAAGCAAGCTTAATTATTTTATTGCATTCGGTAACAGTAAACAGAAATCAAAAGATTAATAAAAAACCATACATTTCAACACACTAAAATATTGAATACTTGTATGAAAATCATTTGAAGCAAAGCTGTAAAACTGCATTTCAAAAACTTTTGAAAATTAAGAGGACTTCTTTGCAAGTATGTTGATGTAAACAGGTAGCACCAACTGTCACAATACTACTATACAATAAGCCTCTGTATCATGTGCCGTGATCGTGGTTAAGTGTTATGGTTAAGTGTCGTGGTTAATTCAAAACATTTCATTTGTCTATTGATTCAATATGGCGAAAGTTGGAGATATGAAAGGACCCTTACTTTTTCTTCTGCCATCTTCTTCCATATTTCATTACCTCCTATTGACCACTTGCCCTTCGCTCGTGCGTAATTCCGTAAAAAATCCACTATCATCTGATCTTCTTCAGCTGAATAATGCGCTCTGCAATAAAGGAAGATCAAGTCAAAAAATTAAGTTAATTTTGGTTGTGTTTGGTTTACAAATATCAACACGGTTATCTGTACTATTAAAAAGAAAATGTATAACTTCATCGTTGTTAGTGATTAAATTCCATTTCTTTACATAAGAAGTCCCGGGGCCTTTGGTGGCTTACAAGGAGTGCACTTCTGCGGATGGCTATTGGTTTGACGCATTTTACAGCGGCAATGGTCGTTATCGGAGGCATCAGTCTTCCTCAGAAATACCTAGTTCGGTCCTTATTAGTAAAAAGTAAATTGAAACTACCTTAATTTCAAATAAAACCCACAGAAGCCATACACTCATAAAGAAGCCACCAATTCCGAAAAATCATAACAAGGCGTCCAATTAGGTCCGGAGCTAGTATACCTACGTATAACTTCGAAAAAAATATATCAAAATATTTCGATTTCCCATTATAACAAAAATACCAAACATCCATCTATATGTCTGGCCCGAAAATGCATGAAATAACTCTTAAATACATCCGAAAAAAACCCGCTGTGATCCAAGATATGAACAACATATTTAGTTAGAATAACAATAAACCCATGAAGAAAAATTCAAAAATATTAAGGGGTCTTGTTTCTGTTACTACTTCAAAGGCACACCAACCATTGTGTGTGTAAACATTTGTGTATTTGGGTGTGTATGTGTTCATTTGTGTGTAAAAATGCAGCGATTTTGGCATCTTATAACTACGTATGGTTCTTATCGACTAATAATGAATTACTGAGCTGTCTTACAGTAATTCATTCTTACAGTAACCTCATCTTTACCAACTGCGCATTCATTCACGGTTGACTGTTTTCCATACTGATTGAATCTTGTGCCAATGCTCGGCCAACACTAAGATCAGTCTCTCTTTTCCACAAGCTATCCAGGATTGTGACAAAAATGTACCACAGTTAAAAAGTGTCGTGTTCAGAAATATATTAATTCAGCAATAAGTAATTGTCTGTTATTACTTATAAAACATTTATTAAACGTTTTATAAACGGTATTTAAACGTTTACTAAGATGACCTGGATTTTCTCTTTATTTTTTTCGACTGTGGGCCCCCTTGTTTTCTCAGTTGCTGTTTTAGGGCCACTTTCAAATTCAATTCTGAGTGAGGAAGAGTCACAAGTTCATTTTCACTAATAAGGTAAAACTACTCGTAACCTTTTACCTCCCTTGCGCCTGTCCTTTTTTGTCTGTTTCTGCCTCTATTCTCTCCTTCATTCTTTTAATTCTAAAAAAAAAAGAAAACCATTCCAAATTATGCTGAATAAATATTTCATGCTGTATGCTTTGATTCAAAAACCAAGTTCATCTCATTTGTGCGGAGTTTTTCCATAAATTAATACAAACATATGTTTAATGGTATCATTCTTGTCTATGATATTACAACTGCCCAGAGTGAAGCAACCTTTTAATCTTGCATCCAAAGAAAAGGAACCTCTTACATTGACTATTTGAAAATAATGGCATGATGCCAATCAAGGAAAAATTCAATTATTCAATGAAGACTCGGCATATATCAGTACCAAATGGAGAAACGATATCACTGAAGAAAAACTATTGAAATAATTAATCATAACCATGCTGTTGTAAAGAGCTACTACTGGATAATATTTACACACAAAGCATTTTGTATTGTGCATTTTTTAACAACATTGTTTGTAACAGGGCTCTGTGTAAGATAGATACAATCTACTAGATGTGGCAACAATATTCCATATATGAGGGAACCGAAAATGTATACAAATATAGAGTACTCCCCTGAAATCGAAAGAAGTAAGTCTCCGCTCGATTGAGCGAGCCAACGTTTATGCAAGCTAACTTGAGAAAAGCTTGATATAGGATTCCTACCGAAGAGCATGACAGAAATGAAAGCCAGGTAAGTCAAAACTAGGGCTCTCTGGAAGCTGAGTGTTATTAATGGCGACTAATGAAGGAACAAGGTTCCTGTTCCAATTAATGGAGAGAAGCTTGGTTTCTTGTGCAATGAAAGTGAATAGCCATTTGATTGCCAAAGATTGAGATAAAGTGTTAACAGAGTACCCATTGTCAAAGCAATTCAGATGGCTTACCTATGCCCACATCTGACATTTCTGACCACAGGACACTCCATAGGTATGAAAAAAAACCCCACAACTCCTCCATTTGACATAAATCCATTGCCCAATTTAAATGTCCCAAGGAATTTCCAGACTGATTTAGAAAATTGATTTTAATCTTTATCAATCACCTTTTTAATGTAAAAATTTCTTCACTACTCTACCTAAAAGCTATAAAAACCTGAGTCGTTAAGGTGCAGTCATTTTTATAACTGAAAAGGAACTTTGTGTAAATTCTTACTAAGCATGGTGATAGAAGTGAGATGAATGGAAATAAAAGACAAATATTGGGAATACTCTGTAATGTGATGATTTGCATAAAATAAAGCAAAATATATGCATGCTGCAATTAAATATTTAGTTTAATCCTGGCCATTCTAACATGGTGTTTGGGAACTCGTGAAAACAAATATTAAGTATTAATAGAGTTATTTAAAAGCCAGAAAAAAATGAAATTACAATGGTAAGATGATAAGAACAAAGAAAAGATATGCAGAAAGAAAAACGATGAAGACACAGCCACTGGGAAGGAAAAACAACAGGATGAATAAAGGTACGATGAAAGGAAGGCATAAAAAAAACCAGAAAAGACCCGAGCCTACACGCAGTGGAAAATGGGGCAGCATGAAAGCAAAAAGCCCACTGCAACCACCACATTTTATTGTAGTCATTCAATGTGAGGGAGTTTAAGGGTGTAGTATGAAGAGAAATGATGGCCATAAATTTAGAAATTTCAGCTCACAATTCAGGTCTAACGTTTGATTGTTGAGCCATTACCTATCTTTCAAGAGATTCCCCTCACCTTATGAATATTAAAATAAAACCATAGATTTATTTTATGCCTTTCATTGTCAAGTCATCCATGCACTACAATGACCTGGCGTTTATCCTTTACAGGTTATCATCCCGGTACCCATTTTATGTAATTCTTATCAGTGGCTTTTTGTTAGTTTCCAAAACTTTGCCCACTTGAGAAATCAAACAGGTGCCTCTTGGTTACAATCCAGCTAATCATTACGTCATTACTCCTTAAGGCAAGTATAGTTAAGCCATAGCCACAGCTGCAAAATACCCACCCACCCAAAGTTCCATGAAAGAAGACTGAAAATTCTCTATTATTCTAATAAACAGTAGAAACTCTATAATTCCTGAGTGCTATATACCTTCATTGAATAATGCGAAAGACAGCGCTCGATACAAAGATTCGTGGATTGAAGTTATATCCCGTACCGTAACGGGAGCAAAACTTGTAATCTGTGCTTAACCGAGACGTATTATATAATATGAAGTATCATATACCTCAAAGCTGAATTTATTGAACAAAAGAACTGAACTAATATCAAAATGTCGTCATAGCAACAAATTTTATCTCAATTCCTTTAAAACTGTCCCACCAGACAAATGATCGAGTCGCCCCTTTCGTTTATTTTCTCTTCTTCTTGTTCTTCTTTTTGTTCTTCTTCTTCTTCTTTTTCTTCTTCTTCATCTTCTTCTTGTGCCCTATCGTATGACATTGGCGACCAGTTTATGCAAATCATTCCTGCTTTCTGTGCATCGAATAACTTCAATCGCTGACACCCCACTCCATTCTGCAATTCTCTGGAGAAATGTAACCCTTTGTCTTCCTCTTGCTCTTTTTCCTGCTATCTCTCCCGTAAGTGCTAGCTTTTCCATGCCGCCTTTTCTCATACAATGTCCAAGGAACTGAAATTGCTTTTTCTTAATTGTTTTCATCAGCTTTTCTTGTGTCTGCTTTAATTAAAATTTCACCATTCGTTGTATGACTTTTCCATCGTACTCTCATTATTCTCCGCAGAAACCATACCTCTGCTGCATTGATTCTCTTTTCCATTTCTTTAGAAACAGTCCATGTCCCACTTCCATATTTTAGGACCGGCAACACGTAACATTCCAGTACCCTTAGTCTTGTTGATACGGTGATCTTTGGATTGCACAAGATTTTCTTAGTTTTGAAAAGGTCTCTCTTGACATTGCACTTCTCCGTTTGATCTCCCTGTCGCATCTACTGTCTGATGTGATCAAGCTTCCCAAATAACTAAACCAGTTCACTTGCTTAATTTTTGTGTTATGAACCCAGATGTTAGAAGATGGAATATCCTTCTCTTTGGTTACTATCATGCACTCTGTCTTTATTTGTGTTGACATGTAAGCCATTTTTTGCATTTTCTAAGACTACCTTATCTACTAATTCTTATATATATATGCGTATGATCAACAAAAAAAATGCTAAATATCTAAGACATTGTCATTGAGCCACAAACGGAAGTCCTCATCAACAGTTTTGATATCACCTACCTATCAGTTGGCAAATCAATACGTGTTGATGGGATTGAATTTCACCACAACGACAAAATGGATTGTCCCTTAGACCAATTCTATGCATGAAATCGGCATATCGTCCATATCCAGATCGTAATCGATTTAAGAGCACCCATTGTTCACGCTTCAGGTCATGTCCTGGAGGTTTCACCGTAGGTTCAGGAATAAATTGGGAAAGCTGGTTGTCTGTATTACTCCATCGCTGTTTCCACACATTAGCAGCCCAAGATTTGACAGATGCTGTATCGTTTATGGTGGAAGCTAAAAGGTGCATGCGATTCGAAAGTGGAACTCTGCTCTTCAACCTATTGTTTGTAAGTGGATATTCAACCAATTTTTCAAGAATGTGCCTTTCCTCTGATAGCACACGATTATATAAATTCAATATATTTTTATCTCTTCTTAAGTCGGCAGGCTCAATACCACAAAGAATAGGAAGAACATCAGTTGAAGTCGATTTTATACAACCACTCACTAGTCTCAAGCATTCATTAAGTGCAACATCAACTTTATTGCAGTGATGGCTTTGGCTCCAAACAGGAGAACAATATTCCGCAGCAGAGTAACACAAGGCTAAAGCAGATGATTTCAAAGTCGAGAAATCAGCACCCCACCGACAGCCAGCAATACGCCTTAGTAGGTTACATCGCTTGGTAACTTTAGAAGAGACTTCAATCAAATGATGTTTGTATGAGAGAGTACGGTCTAGTGTGACACCAAGGTACTTGGGAGTTTTCTCAAAAGGTAACCTCATGCCAGATATTGAGACATTGAGTTCATAATCAGCTCTTCGATTAACAAGATGAAACACACTGGAAACAGTTTTGGTGATATTCAGTTTGAGTCTCCAATTTTTGAAGTATTTGCTGATGATATCCATATCTCGTGATAATGTTCTTTCAATTACATCAAACGTCTTATGACAAGTCTTAAGGGCTATATCGTCAGCATATATGTATTTTTTACTGATAGTTGTGGGTATATCATGTGTGTACAGGTTGAAAAGAAGTGGAGCAATGACTGAACCTTGTGGTACACCATTAGTTAGGGTTCGGCAGCGTGATTTCTTTGCACCCACATGTACATGAAATCGCCGCTGTGATATCATGGTCATAATGACACGAACCATTTCTTTGGATGGTATTGTTCTCAACAGTTTCAGTGTAAGCCCACGGTGCCACACAGTGTCATAGGCTGCAGAAAGGTCAACAAATACAACGCCTGCTTTAAGTTTCTTGTCAAAAGCATATTCAATATCCTCTGTAAGTAATACAACTTGATCCTGGGAAGATCGACCTGGCCGGAAACCTGCTTGTTCCTTGGGTAAGATCGTTTCAGTGATTGGTTGTATACGATTGTAAAGTAATCTTTCGTAAAGCTTAGAGGGAACACAAAGCAGACTTACTGGTCTGTAACTACTAGCAGCATTTGGTGGTTTCTTGGGTTTAAGCACAGCAACCACTTTTGCAAGTTTCCATATTTTGGGTACTTTGTTTGTACGCAGACAGACATTGAAGAAAGATCGTAGCCATTGAATGCAGTTCTCATGGATGTGAAGAAAGAACTCAGGGTGTAGGTTGTCTGTGCCTGGGGCTTTACCGGCTTTCAGTGATTTAATGACAGATATTATTTCATCATCTGAAAACTCAACACAAAGGTTTTGATCTACTGATGGGGAATTCCATTCTACTTTCAATTGTCGATTTACTTCTCTTGTAAATTGGCGATTAGGGTTTTTGTACTTCCCATTGCTTAGAAGACATGAAGCAATTGCATTTGGACTAATCAAACTGGGATTTGGGGTGACGTTTTTTCGGCCAGTGAGTTTGTTAATAGTTGACCATGCTTTTCGACTGGATCGTTTCATATTGATGCCCTCGACAGTGGCAGCCCATTGTTCTTTCCGTTTAGAATTAAGATGATCGATAAGACGGTTAGCTGAAGACAACTTTTCCTCAAGAGACTGAGCTTTTTCATGCTGAAAAGCAAGTTCATTGCATTTGGTATCCCATTTAGGAATGTAGTTCTTTCGAAAACCTCTTGGAATTGTATCTTTAGCTATTTTCAAGAGTTTCTTCTGGAATGCTGTGTAACACAAATTTAAATCAGATTCTAAAGATGGAAGATCGTCACACATATTTCTAGTTGCATTCTTAAATCTATCCCAGTCGGCTTTGTTGAAATTCCATCTAGGTAGTGACGATGTTGGTGTGTATTCGATCAAGGCTGGGTGATGGATGATTGTAGGTCGATGCTGAGATTTTGGAAAGTTACCCAAAACAGTGTGTACAGGATGAGGCAGAGAGCTGTTGACATCATGTGTGAAGAAAGTAATATCTGGATTCGTGTAAGTGTCCCATGCACCAGAATGAAACGTCTTTGGTTGATTATGATCGAAAAGCAACTTAATATCGAATGTGCTGGACCAATTATAAAGAGCATCCCCATCCGGATTATTTCTAGAATAGCCCCAAGTTGTATGATGACAGTTGAAATCACCGGAGTATATTGCTGGGTGATCATAATGGGGTGGTGGTTCAAACAGAGAATTAGGTGGTTTGTAGTAGTTTGTTATTGTAATTTCTCCATTGATCGATATGGTTAGCCATTCAACTGCACTATCAACATTACTGCGGCCAATTTCAACAGAAGGAAGGTCGTTACGTACAAGAGTGGCAATACCATGCTTAGAGTGTTTGATTGAACCAATGAGAGAAAAGCCATATATCTTGATTTTGTCGTCATTGGTGGCATGTGTTTCTTGCAGTAGAATAACGGAAATTGAATTGTCCATGGCGATTTTTTGAATGACTTCACATTTTGGTCGTGTAAGGCCTTCTACATTTAATTGAAGGATAGCTGGACCAGATGGTTCATGTATCTCTGACATGTCGTTAGATTGTCTAGTTTGTCTCTGTTGTTCAGGTATTGGCATTAGTTTCCCAAAGTTAGATTGGTACTTGCAGGCTGGACCACGAGGAGGTTGCCAATATCCAGCCCTACTAATTCTTGAAGTTGTTCTACCGATGTGACTAGCAGAACCATGTCATCTCCATAGCTGAGGTTATAAATATTTTCCCCTCCTACAATAAGCCCTGGCATATCTTCTAATTCTCTTAATATTCTTTCACTATAGAGGTTGAATAGGTCAGCACACATCGTTGTCTTACTCCTTCCATTATTTCAACATATTCGCCTACTCGATTCTTGCAGCTGCTGTTTACTTCCAATACAGGTTTCTTATGATTCTTAAATCTTCACCGTCTATCTGGATATCCTCTAGCATTTCCAAGAGTTTCTCGTGTTTGACATTATCGAAAGCTTTGCTGTAGTCTATAAGACATAAGAAAAGGTTTCGTTGCATCTCAATAGCTCTCTCTGATAACATTCTGATCATAAATATTGCATTTCGCGTAACGCTATCTTCTACAAATCTACACTGCAGTTTCGATATTTCAGATTTAGTTTTGTTTCTTGTTCGTCTCATCGATATCCTTAATAAAATTTTCACTACATGACTCATAATGCTAATTTCCTGCGCAGCTCACATTCTGCCGCAGCTGGCCTTTCGGCAATGCAATAAAAATGGATTTACCTAGATCAGCAGGGATATTTCCAGATTCGTAAGTCTCGTTAAGTACTTTCGTTAGTTTAACTATGCCAAAATCACCTATGCTTTTGATTAATTCTGCAGCTAACCCATCTGTACCGACTACTTTGTTGTTTTTCATTTTTTTAACTGCTATCTGAACTTCAGATTCCAAAATCTTTGGACCTGTCATATTGATCCTTATATTCGGCATGTCTCCTCTCTCATCATCAAACAAGTCTGAAGTGTACTCTGTCCACCTTTCTATCATTCCTCCTTATTATTACACTTCCATCCTTTGCCTTTAAACATCCAGCTGCCGTACAATACTTTTTCTTAGCGATGTCATTGATATTTTTAAACATTTCCTTTGGATTCATTGTTTTGCATGTCTCAATTTCTACACATTTGTTATTTAGCCAAGGTTCTCAAATCGATTACTCACTTTCATTGCATATGCTAACTTCATTTCCTTATCCTCCATAATTGCTGCGAAATATAGAGTTTTATGTTGTGTTTGCCTTTTAACATTTTCAACAGCATCCTTATGGTTGATACGACAGTCACTATTGATGTCCGCACTGGGATAAGTTTTAGCTTGTTTTACTGCATTTCTATACCTCTTCTTGATAGCAATAAAATCTATTTGATTTCGTGTTCTATCACCTGGGCTTTTCCATGTATATATTCTTCTTGCTGGTTGTTGATACCATGTATTTGCTATGAATAGATCATGTGCACAACACCATTCTATCCATCTCTCACCTCTCTCATTCCTTTCTCCCAAACCATGCGGGCCAACGACATCATCTATTCTTTCATCTCCTACCTTTGCATTAAGGTCTCCCATTACTATTAATAAATCATCAAATTTACATTGCTTCATTGCTTTTTTCATCTCTTCATAAAATTTGTCAAGCTCAGATTCTTCACAGCCAGTTGTTGGTGCATACACTTGCATTATTACTATGTTGAAAAGTTTCGCATTCAGTTTGATTATCATCACTCTACTTGACAAACACCAGTATCCTAAATAAGCATCTTGAGGCATTTTCATCTAAGATAATTCCTACTCCCTTTTCATGTTTGCATCCACCTGAATATATTATGGTATTTTTATCTGATTTGAATATTCCGGTACCTTTCCACCTAGTCTCACTAATTCCCAGGATGTTTATTCCCAGTCTACCCATCTTTTGCTACACATTGTCTAATCTTCCTGCTTGGAATAATGTCCTCACATTTTATGTGCCTGCTCTTATTTGAAATTTTCTTGTATTAATTGTATATCTCGCAGGAGCTGGTTGACGGTCTGGCTTCACCTGCTCGACATGAGGGCACCTACGGGGCGAGAGATTAGTACTTTCTTGTACAACGTCCTTAACGCCGTTATCTCTATTATTAACTATTTGCATAATCATAGTATTACTAGGCTAAATACTACACTAAGTTCACCCAACAGTAGGCAATGGCGAACCACTATTATCACCATTATTATCACCATTACCCTTCCCAGCAGTTCCTCCGCATCTATTAACAGCCGTTGACTATTGGGGTCGTAGCTCATCCGCCTTCATCATCGAATTAACGCAGAATCAGCCATTGGCTATCGCTCGTAACCCTGAGCAGGGACCCATTCCAGGTGCTAACAGCTGGCTAACTGGACCTGGGGCTCACAAAAAGGCAGGTGTGACTACTACCTGGGAGGGATATTCCCTGCTGCTACCCTACCTTATTTTCTCTAATCATCTTAATTGTCTTTAGCTTCTATATATTTTCCCATACGGATAAAGCGTTTCACCTTGTACATAACACAGTCCATTGTAAATTTTTGTACTTCTGACAATCGCGTTAGCGAGAAACTGACAGTTGTGTACTTGTAAACATATTTTAATTCCAAATATATATATAATATTTAAGTGCAATAGATTATATATTTGTTCTTTTCATACTTTTAATCGTTCATTCAATTATTAGATTCATCCCTCTACCAAGTCTGTTCTAGGAAATATGTACAAACCTATCAGAGTATGTATTTGATAAAACAGAAACATATTACGTACACCATTTACGTGTTACAGCAGGGCTTAAACACAGAACCCGAAACATTGCAGCGTAGTCTACTAGTGAGTCACTACTCTATTGATGCAGCATAAACTTTATCAGGCCATATTTACGTCTTAAAATAAATATAATCTTAAAACTTTACCGATAGTTTTCTATGTCAAGTTGCCTTCCTTCTCGATCTGACTGAATGATAAAATCGGTATGAACGTACTGTCCATCAGCAACATCTATGTTTGTAGTTAATCTGTGTTCCAAAATTGGAGTAGGAAATAAAAAACAAATAAGAGTCTACACAAAAGCAAGGTTGTTCTTGACTACTAGGTATATATACTACAACAGCTATTTTTGAAATAATAATATTGCTGCGAAGGATCTGGTCTAAATGCAAAAAAAAAACAACAAAAAAAAACAGGAGGAAAATTTAAGTTACACTACAGTGTAGTCTGACCAATGCCTATGGTCTTTATGTCAATCACTTATTGGTACAACAAGCTTAACCAGACCATTTTACTAATCTGAGCTGTTACTTTGTTGTTCCGTTCTTCCGCAAAGAATATGGATATAGGGATATATGGAAAAAGAGCTGATGTTTTTACAGCTTTGCAAAAAAAGCAAAAAGTGTAAAAAAATTAGAGAGAAAAATGAAAAACGCACTCTTCCAAAGAATTAGGTAAGTATGAAGTATGGTTTCAACCATACTTTTCTGTCCAGTTGTTGTTATTTGATATGGTACCACGACAGTAAAATTGACCAACAAAGGCAGGTTTGGTCAAGAGAACAAGAAAGCCTACAAGAAAATATTATGGTTTAGATCCAAATTCAAATGCAGCTAAATTTGTAATTAAGTTAACACAGAAAACAAAAATTTCACTTTACTGGATTTTTAAAAGTCTGTATGGGTTTTATCTGCTCTGCCAATTAAGCTACCTACATTACTTTCTTAGCCAGTTAATTCCCCCAGCCTTGTCTCTCATTTAATTAGTGAAAGGTGAAAAATAAGAATATTAACAAGGTAAACGCAAGAAAACTACCTCAGTAAAAGAAAGCCCTACGAATGCTCTTTCGGGCACTTCAAGCCCTGCTCTAACTTTTTCATCTCTAAGCTGTACATCATAGCTGGCCTCCACACCGCACAAAATATTCCCCTTATATTTTGCAAATGCCCTTGTAGTTTATATCACTCCTCTCTCCCCCCCCCCAACTTCCTTCTCTCTCACTCCCTCCCT
>RDPX01000039.1:1354411-1402331 GCA_003991215.1 Morbakka virulenta | reverse complement strand
TCACTCATTCTCCCTTTCTTTGTGCTCACCCCCGTGTATCTTCTCTCTCCCCTCCCCCCCCCCCCCCTTTCCCCTCTCTCCCCCCCTCTCTCTCTCCCTCTCTCTCTCTCTCTCTCTCTCTCTCTCTCTCTCTCTCTCTCTCTCTCTCTCTCTCTCTCTCTCTCTCTCTCTCTCCGCTATCCCAATGGCATGCATTAAAATACTGCTTCTGGCAGTCTAAGTCCAACTCAAAGCCTTCATGTGGGGGAACTGTTTGGAACTAACAGGAGAAGGGGAAGTTTTACACCACATTGGAAATAATGTGCCAGCTCTGCAGGTAAAAAGTTGATGCCTGCGGTTGCGCTGGCTGAGCGAAAATTTATAGTGAGTGACGAACAACAACAGCCTTTTTAACCCTTTTGATACATTGCGGCAATGTTCCTTGTAGAAGGGGCACGTGAATAGTGAATTTGTCGATAGAAGTAGAATAAAACTCAGGTACGTAGCCGTTGACATCTGTTTTGTTGTATGTAGACTCTATCTTCAATCCACAAGCCTAAGTAATCGAGCATGTCAGGAAAATTAAAGATTGGTGGGGATGTGATGAAGCTGTATGATGGCTCAGGCGACATTATGACACTATGGCATTTAAAAAGCTGAGTTAGCCGCAGAGTTGATGGGTATTAAGGATACTGCAAGTTTTATTCCTTTTTTTATCCTGAAGGTGACGCTCTGGCCCTTTATTTGCAGATAAGTGATGAAGGTCAGACCAATGTTGAAAGCGCAAAGGGCAGGTTAAAGGAGGCTTTTGCATTAAGCAGGTTTGAAGCATTTGCAAACAAGGGAATGAAATGGGGAGGGGAGCATATTGACGTGTTTGCTTATGAGATCAGAAGCCTGGCTGGTTTGGGTGTGTGGAAAGGATAGGTATTGGAGTTGACAGTCCAGTTGGCTTTTATTACAGGATTTCCTGACAGAATCGATACGGAGTTGAAACATGTGAAGGATGTTGCAGCGCTGAGTATGAGTGAACTAACAACTCGGGCTAAGGTATTGGTGTCAAGGAAGAGCCCTGAAGTGGTGGCAGTTGCTGCTTAGGTTGTACCTTGTAAGGGGACAGGAACCTTCAAATTCAAGTGGCAGTAGTTGGGGAAGATAAAGGGCTTGTGGGTTCAGGGGTCTCTGCTTCAGGTGTGGCAGCCCCCATGTGGTCAGAACGCATAAGGAATCCAGGCCAAACGTAACTTCCTATGATGGTTGGAAAGCTGTGCCAGAGGCTACCTCTTTAAACTAAATAAGGCGTTTCCAAGTTCCTTACCAGTACTTGATGTAAGGCTATGGAGAAGGGGGGCCAAGGCTCTTGTGAATATGGAATGTTCTACTACTGCACTAATCTCTTAAGTGACCAGTAAGTGTGAACGGTAGGGTGGGTTGTTAGTGGCAGTTAATGGAGGGGGAACGACTGTGGAGTCGAAGGGGAAGAAAGCAAAAAAAGTAGGAGCTTGCTGATGAAGTACCAGAGCTGCCTTTTAGAATAGTGATGATTTCAAAGCACAGTTTGCTGGTGATTGGTAGGTAGTTGAATGGATGTTTAAATGAGAGCTACTGGTGCAAAAGAATTGGGTTGGATGTTATGAGAACACAGTGAAAGAGAAAGTGAGGGACGACTTTTTTTCAAGACGTAGAGATGATGATGATGATGATGATGATGATGATGTAGAGAGATGGATTGATGAAGGTACACAGATGCAATGGTATGAGGGTGCAATTGAGAGATCATTGGTGCTGATGGGCGTGTGTCAGACTAGAGTGAAAACAGCATGCCAAGTGCTGGTCATTCAAGAATGGAATATCTATATAAAGTGCCACATGTGTGATGTGGTAACTGATGTGTGTAACAAGACATTACGAGAGTGAAAGCAGATAAAGGTGACATGCACTGTTGTAGACTCGAAGCCACCGTACTTGCAAATTCATGTGGCAAAGACACTGCCTGACAAGGCTCAGCTTTGGACTGACTTCAGCACCTAGGATGGTGACAAAGAAATAAAAAAACACTGTTTGCCATAAGAAAAGAGATAAAGGATACCAAAAAAACAGTACAATGGTTGTGGAATAGCTTCCAAAGTTTGGATTAAACACCCAGCAAGCTAAACCATTAGACAAGGGTTGACCCTCAGACTTAAAATTAAAGAGTGACAGTGATGGTCAGTTTATTTTTATGAGCTGAAATGAGATTGGCGAAGTGTGAAAGAAAATGAATAGATGAGAACTATTTTTAGTTTTTGGAAGAATGGCTCTCAAGCATCCTGCATCCAGTTCCAGGATGCTTGAGGGTGGCCTGTAGTTATATCAAAATGAGGTATGAGGGTATAAGATGGAAAGATGATGTCAGTAGACATGCTATTAACATATTGTGTGAAACAGTACAAAGTGAGATATAAAGACCCTGTTTGTGGTCAGTAGTATGCTGACAATACATCTCTAGGAAGGTTGACTCTACAGTGACAACAGAAAAGGTAAAAGAGATAGTTTGTCAGTTTGATAGGTGTCAATCAGTAGACCCTAAATCAACTGTACATGATCCAGGAGAGCTTAAAGTTGAGAATGATTGGAGGTTGATAGTTGATGTCACACACTATTGGTACAGGCTGTATTTTCCATGGTGGACTGTGGATTTGGTCAGGTGGCCATCTGGAGAGAGATTCATGTGGAGAGTGCAGAGGAGGTAGTGAAAGTGTTGAATGTGCTCTTAATGTACAGCAGTGTTGCATTTCATCTAGGTGTCTGACCGATCTGGTTGATCAGTGGAGTGTTTTTAAAAAATCCAAAAATACTACATCAGTGGCAACATTTGCATCCAACTTCTTCATCCAGTCAATTATAGTAGTGAGCAACTGAGAAACACTTGCACATCCTTGAGTCAAATTGTGAATCCAAAAGGAAGCTTTTTCATAACAAGTGATTATTCAAAAACTTGTGAACAAAATTTTCATGGAAAATCATTCTTTCCTACCTGTATTTGGATTTCAGTTTACAATTTAAGTAGTCCTCATGTCTGTAACACATTGTCCCTCTCTGCTTCTTTTCCCACAGACCTCTCCAAATAAAGAAAACTTCTCCACACCATTCTTGCATAATTGTCAATTTGTAGCTGTATGTTGCATAACTATATCTGTCAATTTTGCTTAAATACGATTCCCCTTTTTTGGTGTTCTGTAAGTAAATCCATATTTTTTCCCTGACAATTCAAAACCCACCTCTATGCCTATGATTGCCCCATACAACAGAAAAGGGCACTTAAACTTACTATTTTCCAACTGCTACAAAGATATTGGTTAAATAACCATGATGTAAAGTAATAACTAGCAAAATTTGTATTACTAGCTAGTTAATAAATAGAAAAATCATTCAAATTCTAAATTTATTTTTTTTGTCAATAAATAAAAATACTAAAATCAAATACTAGAAATCTGATGGTAACCATGTCCTGATCAAAGAGTCTTTCAGAGTTTCCATAAACTTGATTGATTTATTTATTGACTGATTGATCATTGATTTTATAGCCAACACAACACAAAGACATTTAAAAGATCTGGAGAAATAATTAAATGGAAATATCTAGTGACTAGCAACAACTACCACTGATAGCACCATACCTTACTACAGCTCCAGTTGACTTAGAAGAGAGTGTTCCACCTCTACCCTATAACAAAGGAAATATAAAAATAGATACAAATAATCAATAAGGTATTTTAATAAAATAATGTAACATGCATTAATATCATTTCAAAATTTACCAAAACTGACTACAATATTAAGCATATAATAAATGACCAAAATCTATGGAAAAGTGTTTAGGTCAACTGGGGAAATTTATTTCAAACTTATTAAACACATTTACATTTACAGGTGTAGTAAACGGTGTAATATTGGCTCAAAGCAACTAATAACTCAAATATATATATATATATATATATATATATATATAGTCTAAAAGAACAAAAATAAATTAAACTTATATTCTGAATAAGTTCTATGTGAAAGCTATATAATATGGGTTTGAAGATCTGTTGTATGTTAAATTGACAAGGGTTATCAAACAATGAAAAAAATGGAGTAACAAAAATTGGGTAACATTTATCCAGTAGATGTAAAAAGCTATGTGTAATGCATATCTAATAAATATTGAATTTAATAAGAAACTCTGATAGATCTTTGAAATAAAAACAACAAAAAATTAAAGTAAATGATAAAAGAAGAAAAATTAAGAATACAACAAAAAAAACAAATATGAAGAGTAACCCTCTATAATGAAGTGGCTTCCTCTTTTGCTTGGAATGAAATAAGTGAAAAAAGAAACATCTTTATATAAACATTCTAGCACCCTAAATTTATGTGGTACCTAGCCACAAAGGTTTCAATTCAACCACAAAATAGTGTGATATTTCGAGCCAAACAACTAAAACATTGTCAACAAGATTTTTAATGTTAGGTCATCAACAAACATTCTTAGCTAATTTTTTGATGCTGAATCCAAAAAAACCCTTAGTTTTCCTTGGTTAGCTTGGAGTTGTGCAGTAGTACTGGGATCCCTCATTTGTTGAAAAAGTTTTTTCACTTGGCATATCTTCAGATATATACTGAACCAAAGTAAGATCTTACCCCAAAATGGACAGGAATTGCTTTACTTCTTTGTATCACTGTTAGATGCTGTGGTGTAGCTTTCAAATAATCTTAGTCCTTTAACTCAAAACGCATTATTGTAAAGCAACAATTTCAAAATCTTATAATCGAAAGATGTCAGTGTCATATCATTATGTCAACATACCAATTATAGACGTTACATAATAATAAGCAAGTTATCATGACTAAGCAGAAATCAACCCTTGTAAATACTAATTTTGTGTGCGAGTTGCACAGTTGTGATTTAGAAGCAGTGAAGTTAAAACACATCAATACACTGTTTTCTCTCTGAGTTTTTATACCTTTTTACATTACACTCTGCACATATGGGCATTACAAAGATGAAGCAGCTAGCACGATCATATGTAAGGTGGCCACATATTGACATTGACATAGAATGGAAAGTAAAGGAGTGTACTACATGTCAAATGCATCAAAACAATCCACAAAGAGCTCCATTACATCCTTGGGATGTACCACAGAGACCCTGGCAACGTCACCATATCGATTTTTCAGGTACATTTTTAGGAAAAGTGCATTCGATCATTGTTGATGCATTCTCCAAATGGATGGATGTGCATATAATGACTACAACATCAATAGCCTAAAGGACTCATTTTCCACACATGGCTTACCTGAGATCATAGTGTCTGATAATGGAGCAAGCTTTACTAGTGACGAGTTCAAGCAGTTTGCAAGAGTTAATGGAATCTTATTAATTCCTGTTGCACCTTATCATCCAGCATCCAATGGTCTTGGAGAAAGAGCAGTACACACCTACAAGAATGCCTTAAAGAAACGTCATGGTGACGTACACTAGAGCACGATGTTTTCTTTTCAAGTATAGAATTACTCCACAAGTTACCACAGGACTATCACCAGCAGAATTTTTATTGAACCGACGACTACATTCACACCTTGATTTATTTTTTCCTAATTTGCATGAACAGATGAAAGAGAAACAATTGAAGGCAAAATTCTACCATGACCAACATGCTAAAGACAGAAAATGTCAAAACACTGTGTTCATACAGAATTATTCATTACTTATACCAGATAAATGGATAGCTGGCAAAATAATTGCACAAACTGGTCCTGTTTCTTTCAAGATCAAACTAACAGATGGAAACAGTGTACATTGCCATCAGGATCAGATTTTAGATTGAATTCCAAAAATTGATGAACCATCAATTTTTGGAATTCTCGACAAAATCTTTTAATGTTCCTAAAGCATTAAAAGATTTTGTCGTTAATTAGATTTTAAGCAATGCTAACCAGAACTTTACATTTAACTTTACGGTTTTTAACACTGTAAAATCCAAGGAGGGAGAAATTATCATATCATTATGTCAGCATATCAATTATAGAGATTACATAATAATAAGCAAGTCATCATGACTAAGCAGAAATCTACCCTTGTAAATACTAATTTTGTGTGTGAGTTGCACAGTTGTGATTTAGAAGCAGTGCAGTTAAAACACATCAATACACTGTTTTCTCTCTGAGTTTTTATACCTTTTTACATTACATTCTCGGCACCTCATGATATAACAGTCAGTCTTTCTAAAAAGTTAAAATTCATTTCATCTTCAAACCATTGGTTTATTACAATAGATTAATCCCATACAAATAATGTACAAAGCAAATGTTCCAGTTTTGAAGTGGTGGTTGGTTTGAAAATTTTTACATACATTAATCTGAAGACAGCTAATGTTTAATGTTGTAGTATGCTTCTATTTTTCAAATATGATGATATCCATTTAATTAGTGTATAAAGCAGATAATAAATAAATCAAAAAAATATTTCTTCTACTCAATAACAACTTCATTAATTGGGTGAAAATTTCTCTTTCAAAAATGTAAAACATTTTACTGTTGTACCTTCATTTTTGTAAGCAACCATTATTAGAAACATTTCCTGATGGTGGTGCAGGCAACATTACCATTGTTAGTTTTTTTACAAATCAACTGTTTGATCTAACCAGGTATAAACACTGTAAATATCTTTTAATTTGCTCTTCTTTTCTACTAACTTTTAACACGCCTAAATCAAAATGATACCAAAAGTGAAACTTATGGAAAACAAACTGAAGTTATTGAATAATCAAGCAATTAAAACTTCTCAAAAGAAATTGAAAATTGGGTGAATGTATTAATGATTATTTTGCTGAATTCCTTTGGTTTTCTGTGACTTTGGACACACTCTAAATGAATAGTTGAGAGACCATTTTTCTTCTTGTTTAATCAGTGTCAAGTGTTTAAACAAAAGGTTTTGAACATGGATGGCTTAATATCTGGTATTGCTTATGGCACAGCTAAAACATACAAAGATGTATATTATATTGTGAAGCAAGATTAGTTTGAGACACTAAATCTAATAGGTTTTAGAAGTCAAACCAACTGTGGTAAAGGCCTAGAAGTAGATAAAAAGAGGATAAACCACTTTATGAGAAAAATTCTTGAGGGTTTTGGTTATCTAAATGACTTCAAAATTGGCACTGCCATGTCATCTGATGAAAAATTGAATTTTTTGAAAGCTAGATCAGTCCCATATGCTCTTTGGACCAGACTTGAGAAAAAGCTTGATCTTGGAGGATCAGAGAATTTTGATGTGGGTATCATACAATAAATGTGAAGCTCCTATTATACCATTCTAAAAGATACAAAGGATCCTAAACACAATACAGTAGATGACTTAACCACATTGTTTGGAGTATGTGGGAACCTCAAGTGGTAATACTGATGGACTACACAAACTTCCCAATGATGGCAGAAAATCCAGGTAGACCCACGTAAAGTAGTTAAAAGTGGAAAGCCAATTTCTTTGCAATTAAACCCCATCCAATTGAAACATACTATACTCTGTTGATTATACATGGGAAAAATACAATCTCATCCAAAAAACAAATCTAATCTACCCTCACTTACAAATTCATAAATACACAACTTTTTAATAGGAATTTTATTGTAAGTGTTTTGACCACCTTTTCAATGGCTTGGACTTTTTTTCAAGTAAGTACTGGCCATTTAATACAATCTTTGCCTCTAATTTAATACAAAAATAATAGTAACTTTATAACTTTAATTGCCTGTATTTTTAGTCTCATTAATTCAAATAATTGAGGTTTTTTAACAAAATTTTTAGTTTTTTAACAAAATTTTTAATCATAGTTTTAAAAAACCTTATATTTCATCAAAATCCTATTATTACAAGTCCCTGGAAATTTGAATGGCACCTTTCATAAGGGTTTCACCGTGTCACTTTATTTAGGCCCTTTGTTGATATGAGTCTCCCTTTAACTTGAATTTCGCTGAGCTTGTTAATAATGACTTGCTGGATTTCCATTAGGCCGAACGCTAAAATTTTCTCATGTATCCCGGAACCTGGGATTACATAAAAATCTAAAAGAAACCTCAAATACTGCAACATGTAAAGATATATGTAATTTCATGATGTGTAATCCTTAATTATCACTTTTTATTGACCAAGTCAAGAGGGCCTGGTAGGGCTACGCAAAATGTCACCTTCAAATAGTATCAGTGATGAATGACAGTAAATGTTAAACCTTGAAAGGTGTTCGGTTAGTGGCTTACTGTACTTAAAAACAACTGGAATGCTCATTTAGCACTCACTGGGAAGAATAAAAACTTTTGACTTACATTGATAATCTCACGTATCATTTTCTTGTCCGGGCATGGAGCCATATAAAACTGAAGGGGTGTCCCATCATCTTTGATAAAAATATCATTTGTTTCCTTCTTTTTGGTGTTGATAAAACCGTCGTTACATTGACCTGCTGCAAAAGCCATTGTTGTAAATTTATCCAAATGTCAACAGAATTAGAGAATACAACAACAACAACGTTCAGAATACAACAACAACAACGCTTAAAACACAACAACAACAACAACGTTGAGAATACAACAACAACAACGCTTAGAACACAACAACAACAACGTTGTGAACACAGCAAAAGGTTGTGAACTGCAACAACAACGTCAATAACAAAACAACAACAACGTCAACAACAACAGCCTCATGGGAAGGACCAAAGCGCACATTTCCTTATCTAATGTTACAATTGGTGGGATAAATGAATCCGATCTAAATCGAAATTACATATTCCATTCCAAAAATTCATTAAGGAAAGAAACATAACCCTTAGCAATGTTATAACTTAACAGTGTTGACAGTAGCTGACATTCTTGGCTACCGAATTAGTTGTAAAAGTACAAAAACAGACCCCGACAGCTTACATACATTGTTCGATTTTCCACTACCTTCCAATGCTGCTTCACTTCAACAGACAATAAATATTTTTGCTTATATGCTAAACGGATTCCAAAATACTCGGGTAAAATACGAATCCTTGCTGAAGCCGAGACTTTCCCAATGAACAAAGCGGCATCTGAATCCTTCAATGCCATTAGAACGTAACTAAAGAAAGTGTTCTCGCACAAGGATGCACCATTTGTGGTTGAGTGTGATGGCTTCAAAATAGCTATATCTGCTACATCGAAGTGAAAGGTGGTACCATGCTGTTGAAAAGCAACCACTTTAAATCATCGCAGCTGTCCGAAAATGGAATCATCTACCATTTCGTCAATCGTTTACTGTAATAGCTGACCAATGCTCTGTTTCTTACGTATTCGACTTTTAAAGAAGTACCAAGGTAAAGAACAATAAGGTTCAGCCCTGGCACATGGAACTAGCCAAATCTTCTTACACTATCAAATATCGAGGAGAAAAAAGGAGTTTTGTTGCTGATTCTTTAAACACGTGCTTACTGTCTTGAAGTTTCCAGTGATCTTAAAGATGTCCATATTCAATTCTGTCATCCCGCTGTCACGCACCTTTTGTATTTCGTTAAAAGGAGCATCTAGAAACTCATACTGAAGATACCAAGATTATTTTTTTAAATTGTATAATGTGTGCAGAGCTAAAACCTCAATTCTGTGAAGGTATTCTTGCTGATTAGAGCAACGTTCAATGGGAGAAATGAGCCTCGATTTCAAAGGACACTGCCTTCAGTTACCCGGAATAAATATATTCTGGTAGTTATCGATTTAGTGTTTGTTATAAACAGGTTGTTTCTTGTACAGAATTCTGCTAATTGTTCACCACTTTCATCAGCTTCACCAGTAGTGAACTTACCAATTGCTTCAGGGTATAGATGTAAAAGCTTTATCATGTCATGAGTAGTAAGCTTACGACTCATGACATGATAAAGCTTTTACATCTATGGCTTCATTTGAGTCCATAAAGTTCAGAATTTTCAATATTATTAGGGAAACAGTTAAAGCAATTTCGTCCATTTCGTAGTAAAAATCACTGCTTCAGGGTAGTTGTCGTGTAGATTTCCTACATTGCAGTTCAAGTCACCCATAACAAAGAGATTATCTCTCTTTGGTACATTTATAATGGTTGCTTCAATTTGATCATACAAGACGCTGATATCTTCATCAGGATATGTTGATGTGGGAGGGTAGCATTGAATAAATGAAATTTTTGAAAATTTTGTTCTCATTGTTAACACTGCTAGTCTGTCAGATATTGGTTGACAGTTAGTGATATGTTGAATATGACACTTATTTACCAGAAATCCAACACCATTGGATCTGGATGTATTATTTCCAGAGAAGANACATTGCAGTTCAAGTCACCCATAACAAAGAGATTATCTCTCTTTGGTACATTTATAATGGTTGCTTCAATTTGATCATACAAGACGCTGATATCTTCATCAGGATATGTTGATGTGGGAGGGTAGCATTGAATAAATGAAATTTTTGAAAATTTTGTTCTCATTGTTAACACTGCTAGTCTGTCAGATATTGGTTGACAGTTAGTGATATGTTGAATATGACACTTATTTACCAGAAATCCAACACCATTGGATCTGGATGTATTATTTCCAGAGAAGAAGATCTTGTGTCCGGAGCTATTTAGTTGCTGAATTTTACTTTCTTTCTCTTTTGTTTCTGAGAAGCCAATAACATCCCAGTTGACGTTTTCAATCTCATGAAGCAATGTATCTCATGCATGTGTCTTCAAATCATTTATTGTTCGAGTGTTGTAGGTGCATATGTTAATAATGTTTTTGGTCTCTTGTCATCTTCTCTGAACTCTGTTCGCTCCTGTAATACCAGTCCAAGGCTGCTGGTATGGCCCCATGGTCGTGTCTGTCACATCAGACTAGGGCTGCTGATATACCCTCCTGATCGCATGGCGAGTGTACGGAAAATCGCATCCTCTGTACTCGTAATCTTTGGTTGTACATTTCCATGACAGTTTTCACAGACTTACTTCTTCCGTGCTGACTTATGACAAGTTGGAAGCAGGTGTTTTGTTTGTGACACTATCACTAGGAGATTGCCTTACAGGGCTAATGAATTCACATATCCAGTTTGGTTTAATGTCAAAGTTTCCTTCTCTTAGACCGATTACCATCACTAGAGGGGTTGCTGGCCAGGGCTAAAGAGTCCCCCCTACCCATTAGGCAGACTAGATCCCGCCGGATGCCAATCCGATACTTTCAGGTCTCGGGGGAGGCTGACAGGTACTACACCTTGCCCAAGGGTGACCTGGAGGTAGTTGTAGCAAAGGGTAACCTCATTCTCCCAAAGTCGAAACTCTACAACCGGATGCAGTTTAATGTCCATGCCCAGGACAGTATCAGAACCAGAAGATATTTTTAATGAAATCACAAGTGTAATATTGAAAACACCAAAAGAGATATTGCCACCTCAACGAAAGAAGCAATTAAAGAGAAACACAAAGCAAGGAAAAAACATGGGCATAAATCTGCTGAATACCGAACCGCCAAAAGAAAAGCTAAAACAATGCTCCAGCAAGTCCGTCTGAGACAAATTCAAGAAGAAATTGATAAAGTAAGTTCGCTTTCACCTCACAAGCAATTTTATGCTGCCCTACAAAGACTACAAAGCAAACCAAAACATATCAGTTGGGGACTTAAAGACAAAAATGGTAACATAATAACCGATAAGGACAAAATGTTAGAACGCTGGGCTGAATTTTATGAATTATATCATGACACCCCATTTGCTAGTAATACTGATGAGTCCCAGGATGACCCAGTGCCAACAATACTAAAAGGTGAAGTTGAAAATGCCATTCACGATTTGAAACTTGGAAAAAGTGCTGGATTATATTTTATATATTCTGAATATATAAAGGCAGGCGGAGAGCCCCTTGTAACAGCTCTCCTACATCTATACAACCAGATACTAAGAACAGGAAAAATGCCAGAAAAGTCAAACAAGCATTGATTGTGGCTACTTTTAAGAAAGGTACCAGGATGAAATGTAAAAATTATTGCCCAATCAGCCTATTGAGAGACGTTTACAAATTATTGCCAATCANCGCTGGGCTGAATTTTATGAATTATATCATGATACCCCATTTGCTAGTAATACTGATGAGCCCCAGGATGACCCAGTGCCAACAATACTAAAAGGTGAAGTTGAAAATGCCATTCACGATTTGAAACTTGGAAAAAGTGCTGGATTATATTTTATATATTCTGAATATATAAAGGCAGGCGGAGAGCCCCTTGTAAAAGCTCTCCTACATCTATACAACCAGATACTAAGAACAGGAAAAATGCCAGAAAAGTCAAACAAGCATTGATTGTGGCTACTTTTAAGAAAGGTACCAGGATGAAATGTAAAAATTATTGCCCAATCAGCCTATTGAGACACGTTTACAAACACGAGTCGCAATTATGGGCATAATTGCGACTCGTGTTAAGGGAGACCTGTATGTCTCTTTTTCCTCGTCACAGGCAGCATATCAACAGGGAAGAGGAACAATAGAACAAGTTATTGCCTTAGAGAAAATTATTGAGAAGTGAATAGAGTTCAATAGTCATGTGCATATTGCATTCATTGACTTTAAAAAGGCTTTTGATAGCATAAAACTGGAAAAACTGTGGAACATTCTTGAAACAACAAATATAAATAGATGACACATCAACATCTTAAAACTAACGTATGATGATTTCACGGCACAAATATAAACTGACATCGGTATCACCAGGCCAGTTAAAATTTTGAAAGGAGTCAAACAAGGAGATTTTTATTCAGCATTGCTCTTCTGTGTTGCGATAGCCACGGTAATATGGAAAGCTGAGCCAGAGTGTATCTTAGAGCTAACTATCGGTGGCAAAGTAATTTAAAATCTCTCTTATGCAGATGACATTGCACTTAAAAAAACTCAGCTTAGTAAAATACTCAACAGAAGTTGGACTTTTTATCAACATTTCAAAAACAAAATGTATGACAACCGATCCACACACCAATCTTGATCTCAGAATAAATGGCAGCACCATAGAAAAAGTACACAATTTTGTATATCTTGGGCATAAACTTTCTTCCACTAATGATGGATTAACACCTGTTAAACACAAAATAAGTCATGATCGAAAGCTCAAAATACGCTTCTCGGCGATTTGGAAGAATTAAGTGGGAATAGGGAAAATTGTGAGTGTGTGGTTCAATTTTGACATGACAAAGTTGTTGACGATAAAAACTTTGTCATGAAGGGAAAGTAGCCAGCTAAACCACATGTTCAACGTCTTCTTTAATTTCTCATCACTTGATGTATGTAGGGCACCATATCTGTGAGGAATCCGAAAAAATTTCAATTATTGTTGCACACTTAACCCACTGTCAGCTGGAACGATGCAGTTGTCTCTCCTGCACACAGTCAGCTGCAAGGGACTTGGTCTTAGTTAGATTAAGTTTTGAGTCACTGGCTTTTTCATAAACTGAAACATTATTCAGTCCAGTGGCTACATATTTTTGATCGATAAGATATACCTTGGCATCATCTCCATATTACAAAGTGCGGACCACTTCGTCACAACCCAATGTCTTTAAGCCATGAAAATGTTTAGATTTATAAATTGTGTTGGGGACTGTTTCAGCTGCGAGACAGTAGAGCAAGGGTGAGTGAGCTAGTTTCATTGATGTCGAAAAATGCCCTATGTTAAAAGAAAAGTTTAAAACGTTAATGAACAACTCGATAAGGACATCCCAAAATTTTAAATAGAAAGTGACAGGAAACCCACCAATTCCTGGAGTTTTACGTAGTTTCATTGATTTTGACGCAAGTTGGCATAATTTGTAAATTCCTGGTACGCCTCTAGTATGTCTCTAGAGGCGTCAAAGAAAGTTGCATCCAGTTGAGACAGCAATTTTGTTTTGAGCTGACTCCTGATGAGGGAAGAATCGAAGAGTGTTTCATAAAAAGCAGCTGCAGGCACTAGGCTATTTTTATTGCGTATAAGGATGTTTTGGTTATCTTTAAGAGCTGTAATTGTGTCCTTGTTATGTTTCATTTTTTATGGGAAGAGAACTAATTTATGGGCTGCTCATGTGGAATACTAAAGTCTTCCTGGCACTTGAATTTAGGTTTTTTATATGTTTGGAAATCTACTTAAAGTAAATCCTTGTCTAGGTGGTACATGCTTTCCAGACTACATGAAGTTAAGGGCTGTTTTCGGATGAAATGTAATTTTTTCACCACTTTATCCCATCCGGAGAGATTTTTCTTAGCCATGCATTTAGAAAAACGAATACAAATGTGTTCAACTTTCTTTTTTTTCAAGTCTCACCAGGCAGGTAGATTGAAAAAATTTGTTTGTCTGGTGAGCCAAAAATCCTATAGGGGCGAGTTTGAAACACTGGGATTATAAGGTGGGCTGTATTCAGTTTCCAGTCCCCTGACCCTGATTTTTTTAGTTCATTTACGCGAATTGTCATGGCATCATGATTCAAAAGAAGAAATGGTTCAATATTTGCAAAGTTAAGATTTGAAAGTAATTGTTGTGATAGGTGGATCCGACCAAGACGAGAACCAATGCTTCTATCATGGACAAAATATGTATAACATTTTAGTGTTGGGTGCAAAAGTTGAAAGGTGTTTTGAAAATTCATGACTAGTAGGGAGGCCTTTAACACTGGCAGAGGTGGTATTGTCGCAACCTATCCCCCCCCCCATAATTTTTCATGTTTTTGTTTCCTTTTAAGTTGCATTTTGTTTCATTAAAAGAGCATCGCCAGCAATGCAGACATAAGCAAGATGTGTTATTTGGGATAACGTTGTCACTCACATAGTAACATTTGTACAGATTCCTTTGAATTAACATCGATACCAGACGAAAACAAGAGATCTTCATTATGAAGCGTGTTTCCCTCGGAGACAAGCAATCTCCTTCAGTGGGACAAACGGTGCTGTTTAGAGTCGCTGAGGACAGCAGAGTAGAGTTTCCCCTAGCAACAGAGTCGGTCAGACATAACGCATATACAGAAGACGTCTTGTCTAGAATCCAAGAAGCTGATTCAAGAAATCACTGCATCACTAGCAAATAAAGGTTACAAACTAAAGGGAAGGGTATCCGATAAGCAAAATTCGGGAGAAATAAGAGAATCCAGGGGGCACTTTTTAACAAAGGAGATCTTGGGTACAATTTGGGATCTTGGTATCAGTAAGGTAACATTTTTAAACAAGAGCCTGAACAGTAGACCAATAACAAAAACAATCATTGTCTGCTGTATTACACAGACCTCTGTTAAAGATGGGATTAAAGCCCAAGTCTGACTGATGGTATTTTTATGCACAAGAAGTGTAGCTCCATGTTCATGTTTTTTTTTATCCCTAACACCCTAATAGAATCCATGAGCTTTGTCAATTGTTTGGTTTCTATAACTTTTCCATCGCGCATCATTGATGCCTATGAAATTCCATTTGTACTTGTACATTTCATGGCATAGTTCGATAAGTATTTCTGGCTCTCGTAGATTAAGGACATTCCGTATTCAAAAAATGACGTTGTTTCTTAATCTGGAACCTATCTTTGTCTGCTCATCAGTAGCTTATTTATTCCCATTACCCTGCTGTGAACTAGCAGGGTGACGGGAATTGTTCTTGTTAGCAAAAGCGACGACCGAACTGGTAATGGTTTGGGATTTGTATGCTAGTCGTCACAAAGGTCTCTTGGGCCAAAATGTTTGGGGGCAACAAGTTGTCTCCAGGCTGTAACCTACACCCTTCTGTATTTTCTGAGACTCACCTTGGCCGCGTTCAGCAACTGGCCGCAAAGCTTTGCAAGTTTACCCCCCCCCCATCCCTAAGCTGTAACCTTATCAAAAAGCATAAAGAGTCCAACGGTTAGGATGCAGGGTTAACAACATCCCTTAAGGCTGGAAAAAGAAGTAGAACTGGTACTACACCTTGTCAAAAGGCGACCAGTGAACTACGCAATGCAGGAAAATCCACCCCCTTTGGCTTAGGTGAATCCGCCTACCCAGCATTAAAATCTACAGGCACAAAAACTTCTGCAGAGAGTGGTAAGAACTTACCTAAAAATTGTCCTCATAAATAGTGTGTATTGTGGATCTTTGCCCACCAAACGCAAGGAGAATACGTCCACACAGCAAAGGTATTTTCCGGAACAAATGCTGCACAATTTTAATCGACCAAATAGTTTGCAAATCACCGGCCCAGTTTTTCAGTTTTATGATTTGCGTCAATTTATTGATGTTGTTGCACATGTTTTTCTTGAGCAAATTCAGACACCAGGATGTTTCAGAATTTATTAACATCTTGACTGACCAAGCGATTTTTGAAGAAGAAATTTTTTTGTTTTTGCCCCTAGCTAGTATCCCAAATGTGTTTTTATATACATAATAGATTATCAAAAATCGCATTACAACGCGCTGATTTGTCAATTCTTATCAATTTTTCAAAATGCTTGCCACCCATGTTAAGATTAAATAAGATTAGGTTCTGGTTTATTGTTAGGGTCACGTTTTGCCTGCAATAGTTCACTTTTAACAACTCTCTTCTCCGATTCTTCTCAGGATCCCTCACACCAAAATGGCCGTGCCATGTGGAATAGCAGCAGCATGTCTCAATTGCATGGCGATATCTAACTAATTAGTTAAAGATCGCCGTGCTCAATTACCAAAATGGCCCTCATTGTGATCTGATAATACTTGCCCCAGTCTTCTTTTCAAAGCAGCGGTCTATCTCCTGCTGTGCTGTGCGAAATGGTGGATTGGCAAGTTTGGTATTTCCAAGTTGGATTTAGCAACAGATACCACATATTATCAATTTTGGAATGTTTAATTTTGGCTTTCCTTTATGTAGGTAGCCTTTACGTCAAACGTTCAAAACTTCCAAGGTAAGTTTTTTATATATTTCATTCAGATTTAGTTCCCATAACACCGTCGCCATAACTTGGTGCTGGAGCCCCCGACGTCTTTCAATTGATGTACAGTTAGGATATGATCGCCTACCTGGCTTTAATGTATTTGCTGAAGTTTTTTGCTTTCAATTATTAAAACTTCCGCTTTAAAGTAAATTATATTTGTATAGTTTCCAAGTACTTTCCAAAAAAAGTGTCGGCCTTTCTCACACCTCAGCAGAAAGACGTTTCCCCTGTCACCCTACCTCGCCAATTAGATGCCCTCCTTGAAATTAGAACTGGTATTGTTTGCACATAGCACGCTGTTAATCTTGAATCGAATTAGATACGTCATGAGTGCTATCATGCATGACTTGTAAACAATATCATTGATCGTAACTGCCTTGAATTGTGCATATGACAGTCATTGCTATGACCAGTTGCTTCTGTTTTGAAGCCTTTTGCCATAGGCATAGGACTACTAAAAATTAGCGACCATTTACTGTATCTAATCTTGATATCTTTGAGATAAAGTTGAGATAAACACCTGCTTTTTTCGTTGTCAGGATCTTCCACGAAATTCGTTTTACAATTATTGATATTGAGACGAATGACTTTTTTTGCACTCGTTGGTACCTGCGGCTTTTATTGCTTTAAAACAAGTTTGTGTTGCCCAGTAAAATTGACTTGCTTTTTCGACTGTAAAGCGCTTGTTATGCATAAATAGTACCATCTGAAATTTCTTCCCCAATATCCTCTTGACGTGCTTGGGTATTGTTAGCCAAAAAATATGTGAAATTGTACTCTATCTTGTCGATTGTTGTTTCTGAAAGGAATAATTGCCTTTTCCGTTCAGCTTTTCAGTACAGCATATTAAAACCAGCCTTGTTTTTATTAAAAATTGGGCATGGGGACTTGTGGTCGGTTTTCACTCTATGTTGGGAGATCTACCAGGTAATTTTTAAACTTACATAGACTCAAATCTAGCCCCTCCCCTCTAAATGTAGCTGTGGGTATCTGTTTTTGGCTGATGAGGTGGTTCTTAAGGCAAATGCTACTGGTTTTTCAGGTTTTCTACCCCTGCCTTGAGCAGGTATGCACCTAAGCCTATAGTATGTGCATCTGTGAAGACAAATGTTGAATCAGACATACTAAAGTAATGTCAAAAAATGCCCCTCTTGAAGGCTGAAATGGGTTTATCGAAGCACTTTTGACGACCCTGTTTCCATTAAAACCGACTTTTCTGCATTGTTAGTACACAAAGAGAAGCAAATCAAATGAAATCTGCATATGACTGCATCATCTCTAAAATGCTGACCACCTGTTCCTTTGGTGATAGAGTTGTGATGTAGCCCAAAGCTTTGAGTTTTAAAGCATTTGTGCGAACACCATGTTTACTATAAATTATGCCCAAATGAGAAATTTCTGCTTGATTTTACTTTGGGATTTGATCTACAGTGGCCATAACTTATTCAAGACATCCATCATGCTTTGCATTTAGAAGAGCAGCAATGACCAGATCAACATGGATGGCATATGTATATGGTATGTGTGCAAACAAGGGAGCTAATGCAGCATTGAGTTACCCTTGAGCAGGCTTCATTCCCATGGCCAGTCTTCTGTATCAATAAAGATGATCATTTGCATGAAAAAAGTGAGATAACACAAAGATGGTTCTTGAAATCCATATTAGAAAAGACTGCACCACCAGCAAATTGATGCACTTTGCTGCTGCATGCCCCCTCTTCTTAAGGTTTGGAGATCCCATGACTGTTTCAGAGCCTCCTTTCTTATTTTATTGCTACAAGTGCCAATAACAATTTGGTCATGAGTTGCTGTGCCTTTTTCAGTGCATGTATCAGATATACATTTAAACATACAGTGCTTAGCATTCCAACTCTGTTACAAAAGCAAGGGAAAGTTTGATGCTCTTCTTAAGCAAGTGACCAAAAGTTAAAGTTTTTTAGTATCATATTTTTCTTGGGATGCAAGCACAAGGCAAAAAATAGTTGGTCTTGGGACCCTCATGCCTCTCCTCTCTTGTGGAAAGACATGGCTAGTTTAGAGTGCCACTGTGTGGATTAATGTCTTTCCTGTACTTTGGTCAAGGTTACAAAGATTTCTCTAATCTGCAATACCAATTGGTCCAATATACTTGGTACTTCATCTTGAGTTCTCCCAGTGGCATCCCACTTCTAATTATCAGTCAAATTTTCAACTTTCGTATAAAAAGCAAATATTAAGTAATTAATTACTCATTTCAAGTAATTAACAGGCAAGTCATATTCACAAATTTCTCTACTCAACATTAATGCTTTCAGGCATATTTAATTTTTTTTTTAGAATTGTTATTCAAATTTTCAACTTTTATACCATAAGCATGTATTAATTGCTTAATTACTCACTAATTATCAGAATTAAAGAACTACAATTATAAATGGGAGTATGTAATGTATGTAATGTATGCACATTGCCACAAGTAATCTACATGCAAATTTTCATTTGCTTGATGTGCATGTTTATCTTGACAACACAATTCAAAAGTTTGTAAATTTTGGAAATTGTAAAAAATGTATGTGCTTTGTATCTTTGTTGTTGGAGTTGAACAAAGAACAAAGAAGTATAGCAAAAGAGGAACACTTTTGACAGTTTAAGATCAAGGCTAACAATGCTAGAAAGAGTATGGCAAAGTATTGTGTACCAAATCTGATAATGGAATAAATTACAAAGGAACAAAATATGAAGAGGAAGCAATTCATCTTCTGCTGTAGGAAATGAAAAATGTCAGCAAATGTCAGTATACCCATAGATTTCTCACATAGCTTGCAATTTATCCACCATTTTTGTAAATTGAAAACCAAAAGTAGAGACAGAGAAATAAGGATAGTTTGGTACATAACAGATATTGCTCATTGCTCATTGAATATTATTGATTATTATCCATGGCACAGTCAGCAAGATACATTTAGTCATATTGTATATCTTATTGATGCATTTTATATGAAATAAGTCAAGCCATGGGAAATTTATCAGTACACTGTAGCCAGTATAATATACTTATACAAACAAATCCATTCCTGAAAATCTCTGCAAAAGCAGAATGAAAAACTCACATATTGCACTGACAGTTGTATTTAACTGATGGAAACATATTTTTATTTCTGTTTTTGCCCTAATGACATTTCTTCTATTTAGAAAAGCAAATTAATTGCCATACCTCTAAATGCAACCAGGGGTAGATGGAGAAACAGGCATCAGAATATTATTGGTACTGGTCACACTGTGATCTTGGATCTTTTCATTTCTCTGTTCATTGACACAAAATTCTCTGGAAAATTGTGGGCTTTCATTGGAATAGGAAACATAGACTGTTGTACAAATGGAAAAGGAGTTTGTTAGAGATGCATCTTTTCACCAACACTGTTCAATCTTTACATTGTGCAGATTGTAATTCAGGTTAACATTTCAGAGTTTAAAGTAAAATAGAACAGACTGAAGAACCTATAATATAGTGGTGATAAAAAGCTCACTGGTACTCAAAATCAAGATTCAGCTAAACTGCCCAAACACTCAGTAAAGTTTGGCTTGTTGAATCAATTCCTGTAAAGAATATGAGGCATTTACCTCTTAAATGTACAGTTATACCCGATACAATCAATTCTAAAGAATAAAATACTCAAAATCAATTTAAATTCTCACTCAGAAATTAATAGAAACACTGAATGATCAATGTTTGTTTTCTAAATTAAGTGGCTGGAATGTAGGATTTTGGTGCATATTGTGCTGGATACAGGGGAAGGGATTAATGGTGATGTTGTACAATTGCACTGGGTTTTGCATCAATTGATTAGAAATCCTTTTGAGATGAACCAATAGTATTTCTGGTATATCAAAGAATTTTTACCTAAATTTAACATGTAATTGTTTTATGTGGAATGGTACTTTATACACTAAGGTACCACTCTGAACCAATTAGTAAATTGATGATTTATGACCATTGCCTTTGGCTGTGGTGACTGTTTATGGTGAATTGATTGATAAACACCAGTTAATATTTATGGCTTTGTTGCCTTACTTTGAGTTCTTACTTTTTTATTTTAAGGAACAAAGTACTATTTCGTTTTATTAAAATATTTAATGGGAAAACAGGGCTCAGTCATCTCCTTTTTTCCTGATTTTCTCATTTTCATTTCTTATGTTTATTTGACAGGGATCATCCAGTAACTATAAAACAAAGATTTTGCAGGGTGTTGGTGGTGTCAATAATTGCACCAATTCTTGTTTGGTTGTGGAGTGATCGTAGTATTCCATTAGATAAAGTAAGTGACATCAGTTGAAAAGTAAATATCATAAAAATTCCAATTGCTACAAACATTTGCCAATTACTAGTTTTCAAAATGGGATCTTCAAAAGTACAAAAAGTTGATATATTTGCCTATTTATAACTTTCTCTGTGTATAATTTTAAAAGGGTGTAACAGGAGGCTTTTCATGTACTATATATATTGCTCTTTAAGTACCATTCCCATAGAGTACATTGGTGATGATGAATCTTAACAGTGTCCTGTTCCCTTCATTCTGACAAGCTCTGATGATACCTTTTCTATCAGCATGCATAATATTTTCTTTGTACCAGAGTCTTTTCTGTCAATTTTATCCACAGTGACGTCCTGTTCAAAACTACTCATTGTGATTATGTATCTTAAAAATTGGAGTTATATGTGTCAGAGATACAATAGGTTTTCCTGTATCTTAGCATGTTAAAGACTTCTTTATTTGATGTATACTCTATCCAGGAGAGGCAGTGTTTTATGGTAAAGTCATGTTTCAGTGTACCAATCCATTTAATTTCAAAAAAGTTAAATAGATTGGCACACAGAGACAGATGGATGGACAGATGGATAGATTGACAGATCGATAGACAGATGGATTGATTGAGTGATCAAGTGATTGATGGATAAATAGATAGATAGATAGATAGATAGATAGATAGATAGATAGATAGATAGATAGATAGATAGATAGATAGATAGATAGATAGGCACACATACTATTTACAAATGGCTATGTATACCTTACCTTCATGGTGCAATGTCAAGAGACTTGGGCAGTCATATCCTTCTACCTTCTGTCTTCTGTGAGTTGTATTAGTTGGATTGGTCTGCAGTTAAGTTTGTTGCAGTCTATCATGCTGTCTATCAGTTTGTGTCTCTGTCTTCCTCTTGCCCTCTTTCCTTCTATTTTCCCAGCTATACTGAGATTTTCTATNGATAGATAGATAGATAGATAGATAGATAGATAGATAGATAGATAGATAGATAGATAGATAGATAGATAGATAGATAGGCACACATACTATTTACAAATGGCTATGTATACCTTACCTTCATGGTGCAATGTCAAGAGACTTGGGCAGTCATATCCTTCTACCTTCTGTCTTCTGTGAGTTGTATTAGTTGGATTGGTCTGCAGTTAAGTTTGTTGCAGTCTATCATGCTGTCTATCAGTTTGTGTCTCTGTCTTCCTCTTGCCCTCTTTCCTTCTATTTTCCCAGCTATACTGAGATTTTCTATTTTCTTTTTCCTTGTGACATGTCCCATGAACTTTAATTGTCTTGTATTTATTTGTTTCATTATTTCTCTCTGTGTGTTTGCCTGTTGTAATACTTGGGTGATTGTTTTTCTTGCTATCCATGGGATTTTCTGCATTCCTCTGAGAGTTCACATTTCAAATGATTCAATTCTTTCTTGTGCTTCTTTATTTATGGTCCATGTGTCACAACCACATGTCAGGAACAACCATACATAGCTTTTCAGGGCCCTTAATCTTGTTTTATGTCTAATTTTTTGAAACCCTGATTTTGCTATACCTATCCACTTTTTATTTCTACTATAGATTGTCCATCGGATACTATTTCACTTCCTAAATATTTGAATCTGTTTACTTCTTTAATGTTAGTGTTGTTAATTTTGATGTTGAGGACGGGGATATCTTTCCTTTTTGTAATGCCCATAGTTTCAGTTTTCTTTATCTTTTTAAACCATATTGTTCGCTACTTATATTAGCTTCATTTACTAGGGCTTGGAGCTTCTCTGCTTGATCTGCTATTAGGACAGTGTCTTCTGCATGTCTGATGTTAATTCTGTTCTGGCCACCAATCTTTATTCCCTCATAATCTTGTATCCTCCTCCTGGTGCCTTATCCAATGCAGACATTGGCGATCATGGTCTTCCATCGTTCTCTATTACTTGTTGTCCTGATCAACTGGGTCTTGGTGAGGTTTCCTTTATAAAACAACATTTTGGTTACTTTGGTCTTTTTTTTCCATCATAGGAGATGTAGTCCAATATTCGCTACTGTATGTAAGAATGGGATATGCATAACAGTTAAGAATCTTGATCTTTAGGCTCATATTTAGTTTTCTATTCTTAAATATTCTGCTCAGCTTTTGGGAGCCATTCTTCGATATGGCTATTCTTCTGTTTATTTCTTCCTCACATTTCCTGTCCCATGTTTTTTGCCAACCAGGTAATTGAAGGGAATGTACCTGTTTGATTTTTTCAGTTCTTATAAACAATTCGCACTTTGGAGCACTCTTTTTCTTGCTGATGACCATGCATTCTGTCTTCTTTATATTTATTATGAGTCCTTCCGTGGCACTTTCGTCAGCAATGATGTTGAGTAACTGCTGCAACTTGAACTTTAATTGGTAATCAAGGCAATGTCATCTGCATATATTATTAATATTGTTGCCTCCAATCAATATTCCACCATATTTGTTTATCTCCCTGAAGATATGTTTGCTGTAGAGATTGAACAAATCTGCCAAAAACACTTATCCATGGTGCACACCACTTTGAATATTCACGAATGGACTAAGGTCTCCTTTGACTTTAATGGCTACTGATTGTTTCCAGTACAGAATTCCAGCTCCAGACTCTGCAGGATTTCAAAGAGTTCTGGATGTCTGACTTTGTCAAAGGCTTTAGTGAAATTGATAAAACACACATACAGGTCTTTTCCCATTTTGGTTGTTTGTTCACTGATATTCCTCAACAAGAAAATAGCAATTCTGGTATCGTTGTCTTCCTTGAATCCTTATTGCAAGCTTGAAATTTCTGGTTTGATATGGCTTCGGGCCCTCTCCATAATGATTCAGAGAATAATCTTTATGATATGGCTCATCAAACTGATTGTTTATGCAAATCACATCTGACTGGGCCATGCTTCTTTGGAAGAGCAATGAATATTGATTTACAGAGATTGTCAGGTATTCAACAATGAACTCATTCAGTGCTTTTATCATTCTGGTAACAATCTCATCTGGATCTGCTGCTTTTCCTTGTTTCATTTTCTTAATTGCTGTTCTTATTTCAGGTTCAAGGATTGGTGGGCCATTCATAGGCTTGATGATTTCTGGCTTCCCTCTCTGATCGTCGAAAAAGAGGTCGTGAATACTTAGTGACCATCTACTAAGGATTTCTTCTTTGGCCACCAGAATGTTTCTGTTCTTATCCTCCATGCAACCCAATTCTGAGCAGTTTTGATTGACCCATTGAAACTTTTATTTGTTGATGTACAGACTTTGTATTAGAGAAGTATTTTCTTTCAACAGTCTGACATTGCTCTTGTAACCATTTTTCTTTGGCTTTGGTGCATTCTCTCTTTATTTGCTTGTTCAAACGTCTATACTCAGTACTATTCGAGAGCTGAATTTTTTGTCTCGTCTCCATCATTTCTAGAATCTCTTGTGTCATCCATTTTTTTTCTTGAAACCTCTTGTCTGTTTGGGGTAGTTTGTTCTCTGGCCTTTGTCAGTGCTCGTTTGAAGTTTTCCCATGTGCTATTTTCTTCTTGTGCATGACTATTAAGTCTGTCTCTTGCTGCGGTCTCATACCATGATCATGTGGCTTCATCTTTATTCAGGAGGGTGTAATCTCTTTTTGTCAATCATGTCAATTATTCAGGTATCTTTGGTCTCCGTAGCTTTACTGAGAGTTTACAAATAACAGGGTTGTGATCACTATCACAGTCTAGTCCAGGGTAACTCTTTGGGTGTTTAACAGCATTTCTTAATCTCTTGTTTATTGTTGTAAAGTTGATTTGGTTCTTAACGTTGTCACCTGGATTTTTCCAAGTCCATAATCTCCTTGGGTGCTCTTGGAACCACTTGTTCGTAATTCTTTGGTTGTTTGTCTTATGCAATCTACTAGCCTGTCTCCTCTGTCATTCCAATGTCCTAGGCTAAAGTTTCCAGTAACAAAAGTATCTTTCGTTGACTTCACTTTTACATTGAAGAACAATAACAATTTCCTGTGATTTACACTGTTGTTTAGCCTTGTCCAATGTTTCATAGGTGCTGGTTGATGTAGGGGCATATACTTGAATGATGATCATATCAAATGGATGTTCCTTCAATATCACAAGGAGGACTCTATCTGATAGGCTCCAATATCCAAGGCTATTCCCTTTGCATGGTTGACACTGCCCAAGAAGATAATTTTGTAATGTCCATATTGTCACTCCTTCCCCTGTCCATCTGGTCTCACAAAGCCCCATAATGTCAGTATTCAATCTTTTCATTTTCTGCAGAACATTGTCAAGTCTTCCAGGTTGGTTCAAGGTTCTTACATTCCATGTTCCAATTCTTTTCATATCTCTGTTTTTGAGTGAGACATTCGTTTGATGACGGTCGAGGGTCACCTGTCTTCCATGAGCCCCTCTGATGAGCGAGGTGTCAACATTTACAAATGTGACCCCATTGACACCATTTGTCTGAGATACATTTTCATTATTCATGACCATGATTTTCTTGGCAATAGAACAGCAGTGGTTTGTCATTGCCTTCTGCTGAGTGAACTGAAGAAATTATTATTTCTCTTTGTAAAGGATCCTCCATCAGAAGCCATTGACCTTTACCATTGTAGCTCATCCGCCTTCACCCTAAAGACTTTAACCATTAGCCATCGCCAGACTTTATCATCATTGCTTCACCCATCTTCACCATGGGTATTTGGTGGGGACTCGGTGGTATTGTTTGGTTACTACCGGTAATTATTTAGCCCAAGGCTCTTCAGGACTTTAACCGGTCTGACTCGGTGGTATTGTTTGGTTACTACCGGTAATAGATGGCAGCATCCAGAGGGCATGCCCTGTGATAGCCACCAAGCAGGTGGTCCAAAAGGGGGTTGATACCTGGACCTTAAGGACCTGTGGACATTACAACCCTGCTCTCTTGTATACTTCTTAGTATTATTTCACCATAATAAGAGAAGAGAATTGGTGATAGTGCACAACCCTGTCTGACCCCCCTTTTAATACTTTTTCACTCAGATTTTCAGTTTTTAATTTCGACTGCCACCTTTTGGTTCCAGCATAGGTTTCTAATTAGTCTTAGATCTTTACTGTCAATATCTAGGTTCTTTAACATTTCAAAAAGTTTATGGTGCTATCGAAAGCCTTTTTGCATTCCTATTGCTCTTTCACTTCTCATTGTCTATGTATATGTGTGTGTAAATATTGTGTAAACCCCTAATTTTGTGCAGGGTCCTTGATACGTATGTAGTACTTAAACGTTTTCACATGTAGACGATGATGTTCAAATTATTGCTATTGCAAAATGTATAATTATAGAATGTTGATGTTGTCAGTACAGGCAGGGAAAGGTTGGGGGGAAAGTTGCATTGTTGTGAAAGTATGACCTTGCTTAATTTGCTAGCTACCACAACCAAAAATGTTCATTGGTTAATAAATTATGTGGGTAAAAGTAATTAACGCTTTAACTAATGTTTATGGTGTGCGAATAAATTGCCAAGTTCCCTTGCTTAAAAAGCAAATTTTTTTTTGAGAAAGAAATTTTTTTTCCGCTTACTTTTTTCTTGCTTACTCGTAGAAATATGGCCTTTCTGGATCCCATGAGACCTTTTGTGTTCTAATTTAACATTTCTCTTTTTAGGGAGAGCGTTACCATTTATTCAGATGGCTTGGTATACACACCTATCATTTATTCTTAGCTATTGTGATGCCATTAACACTCACAATGGTAAGTCTTAACTTATTGGCATTTTTTAATGCAGATGACTGCATTGTGAATTAACAGATTTTTTGAGGTCTCAAGTGTTTTAACTTTATGTGATTATATTTAAAAAGATTATATCAGGAAGGCCTCATTAGTATAGTAAAAAAACCCTAGCAAAGTGAAATTAAACAGTTATTACAATAAAAATTATTAAATCAAACAAAATTTTCAGTATCTATGTATAATGTCTCAGCTTGAGTGCTTTCAAAATTATATTTTTATAGAGGTTTATGAAAAAAAATTTCATATAGATGCGATGGATAGAAATGTCCATGATAAAAATAATTGGTTATCTTAGCTTGTTATGACAGGATATTCCCATTACTTTTTAGATTCTGTTCGCTGGTCCATTGGTTCTTGACATGGCTACATCATCTTGTTTATTCCCATGGAAAGATTTTAAAGGTATTACTGAAGCTAACCATGTCTCCATTACACCTATGTAAAATGCTGTATATTTTTACTGTTAAAATTTGTTTGGAGCAGTGAACAGGTACTTTTAGTTTATTATCTTGAAAATGCACTAATATCCACAAATGCCACTAAATGTGATTACTTGTGCTTATCACAGAACATGTATAAGAGGAAGCTTTTTAAGTAATGCATATTCATGTATTTACAGAACATGTCGAATGCCAGCAAATACATACATTTTTGTTGCTCCATTTTTAAGAACGTATTTAAGTAAAACTGTCAAGTGAAATTGCGAAAGCTTGCGAATATTTCTCTCGCATACATTTTTTTAGAGCTGTCACAAACCTTCTTTGTGCTGATACCCTTCTTCTAACCTAAAATAAGAAGGCTTTCTTTAACGTTCCACTTCTTGTTTATATATATATATATATATATGCAAACAACCCTTTGACTACTGAGTTAGTATAGATTTTATGAAATTAAGTCGAATCAAGGAAGAAATCAGTAAATAAAAAGACAACGAAAAAGAATTTAAAAAAAATATTTATTGGTAACCTTTTGCACTGATGTGGCTTTTTGCTAAAGTTGATCCTCCCAACTGGAAATAACAAAAATTGACATCTGGGCCACACTTCGAGGGATAATAAGTCTGTCATATTTAAGCCACTTAAATGTTAAATGTAAGTATAAAATAAGAATTGGGCGTATTTAAGTAGACCGTAGTCGTTACTANCATTTTTGTTGCTCCATTTTTAAGAACGTATTTAAGTAAAACTGTCAAGTGAAATTGCGAAAGCTTGCGAATATTTCTCTCGCATACATTTTTTTAGAGCTGTCACAAACCTTCTTTGTGCTGATACCCTTCTTCTAACCTAAAATAAGAAGGCTTTCTTTAACGTTCCACTTCTTGTTTATATATATATATATATATATGCAAACAACCCTTTGACTACTGAGTTAGTATAGATTTTATGAAATTAAGTCGAATCAAGGAAGAAATCAGTAAATAAAAAGACAACGAAAAAGAATTTAAAAAAAATATTTATTGGTAACCTTTTGCACTGATGTGGCTTTTTGCTAAAGTTGATCCTCCCAACTGGAAATAACAAAAATTGACATCTGGGCCACACTTCGAGGGATAATAAGTCTGTCATATTTAAGCCACTTAAATGTTAAATGTAAGTATAAAATAAGAATTGGGCGTATTTAAGTAGACCGTAGTCGTTACTACTTATGTGTGTTTCTATACATTTGTACAGCAAGGTGGTGTCTTAGGTTGTCGATAACAGACAAAACCTTATTACGCGACTTAGCACAACCCTTTCAATAAGCTCGACACTATTAGCCAAAAGCTTTGTAACTTAATCTCATTACTATTTAAGTGTTTTAAGTATTTTCCCTCAGGCAATTCCAATCTTGTGATGACAATGTATTATTTAATATGCACAAATTCTGTTTGTGGGTATTTGTTGGCCCCAGACCACCATTTTATCTCACATGGTCCTGTTGTGTTTTTATGTTTTACATATTTAACATTTAATCAGTTTTTAAAATAGGCTTCATCACCTGTTTCATCAAAAAGGTAGAACTAACTAAAGCACCGCAATTCTAACTCAATATTTATAGAAAACAAAATAATGGAAGTAGTTTTAAAATAAATATGTAGAGATTATTTTTCATCGTTTTGAAATCTGTTTCTCTGTTTGTTTCCCATTTGTTTAGGTTTGCAATCGGCACTGCTGCGAACGATTCGGGATCTAACATGGCACAAAACAGTAGTCGTGGTAAGAAATGAGTGTAGAGAAAATATGTTTCTTTTTAATGGTTTGGCTACATGAAAATAATTCCGTCAGATTCAGCCTTCTTACACAGCAGACGTAGTATATTTCATAAATTATTCTAGGGCTTTACTTTAAGGCTATTTCAGATGTTGAATTCAATCTTTAGGGCACATAAACTAAATTTTAAGCAGGAAATTGGTAGAAATTTTTATGTATAGTTGATCATTTATATTTGGAGCAGATTTTCCATTCAGAAAAGCTGAAAAAAGAATAAATACTTACCCACAGGGTTTGTACCACGGCAGATACTTTTCCCCTTTTTATCTTTTTGATATCAATCTTAGACATACTTAAAAACTGCGTACCAGATTGTTTTCAGGCTGCCCTGATATGGATTTAGTAATTTATTTATGCATTCGAGAATTATATAAAAGATGGCATTTTTATATAAGTAGTTATGACAGTGTGTACTTCAAAAAGAGCTTTCAAATTTGCGGAGAATGCACCAGAATAAACATTTTAAAGGTTGGGAGAGTCCGACTGCTGACGGTTATGTAAACATACGAATTATTCCATTGGTGGCCAAATTTTGTTGTGGTTTTTTTTTTTGGTGGGAGGGGGCAAAGGGACATTAAAACTTAGTAAATTTACCTTTATACATTAATAGTAAACAAGTCACTTTGACACTAAACTAATGAGCAGATACTAGTTTATTTTTATTACCTGCAGTTACTAGGTACCTTCCTTGGTTAATGCTAATATATCTTGCTGATTTCATGGTTTAGCTCCTCTGTTCTATTTTGCCCACATTTGCCCACATTTCTTGCATTTTTATACAGAGCATTTTTGTACAGACTACTGCTTTCCAGCGTGTTATAGTCCTTTATTTTTTTTTTTTTTTTATTTTTTTTTGGTACCTTTTGTACCTTTGTACCTTTTATATTAATTCACTTGCAGCCAGTCGAAAAGGTATTGCCAGGGCTACTTTTAGGTAAAAATCAGATAAAACAGAGAAATTAATTGAAAGACGTACAGACAGAGCGAAAAACGAAAGTGTGAAACACAAAAAATTTATTGACTTTGGTTATAAGGTTGGAAGACAATGAGCATTGAAACAAGATATTTATTTTACAGCGTACTTTTTTAACACGATTACTTGTCTAACATGATTTTTCTATACAAGGCGAGCATTTTTTTGATAATGTCACTTTAAAGACCTCTTCATTTAGTTAAACCATAAAAAAGAGTATTGTATATGTTGAATTTTGAAATACTTTTGATACTTGAAATGCACAGGTACTCTGTGGTAAGTTCCCACCAGTCACAGATACCATTAGGGAGAGGCGTTTATGGCTACCTGGCCAAACATTTTTTAATAAACAAAAGTAGCAAGTGAAAGTTTTTTCTTGAGACTCTATTATTGTACTACGTCGTTAGCCAGCTAAAAAAATACCGTCGTTGCCTCCCAAGGACCCGCCTGCGTTGGTGAAAGACATGATACGTCTTAAAGGAGAGTTGAACTGACTCGAGTTACTCTTCTTCGTACTTGACAATGATTTTAATTTTGATGATATTGATATTGCTGATGTTGTCTTTTAAATGGAAGTCTATAAGTATGAAATATAAATATGAATTTTAATATCAGACTGTTATATTTCTTTATCTTCATTTGCAGGCGCCATTTACGGAAGAATTTGTGTTTCGGGCATGCATGCTGCCACTACTTTTTCCAGTTTTTAGTCGATACCAGGCAATTTTGCTGTGTCCATTATTTTTCGGCTTGGGTAGGTCTTGAACTTTAATTTTTTGCTGTTTGCTGCTGCTTGGTTTACAGTATATACCGTAACATTGCAGAGGGCAATAAAATGGAAGGGTTAATAAATAAGGAGAATTTGCAATTATTTTTTTTTGGGGGGGTAACATTTTCCCCAGCAATTGAGGTTCAGACGGAGGGACGTTGTTTTGGCAGTGAGGAATTTGTTGCCCGGATGCCCTTCTTGACGCCAACTAATGGCCTTTTCTTTTGTCAAGTTCCAAAATCTCCTTACCCGTTTGGGGAATCGAACCTGGAACCCCTTAGTTACTATGCAACTGCACTAACCATTAGGACACGGCTCCTCAAAATAATAATGCTCCATATAAATTCTAAACACAACAGTATCTTCACTGTTAAATTTAAACGCCTCCTTTTACAGCTTTATACTTTCACCTTTTTAATTAGTTTGTACTTGTTCGTATGGAAAAGTTGGTGACAAACACAAGTTAAAATCCCTAGGCTGAAAACGCTTCTTGCTCCCAGCATCACGTGTTTGTACTCTGTCAATCTACTAACCAGCCAGAGCTCACATCCAATGGTATTGCAGTGTTTTCCCTAAGTTTGAATGTTTCAAACGTTTTTTCGGTCGGCTCAAATTTAACCCAAAAAATTGTTTTTAGCGAATTTCAACTAAACTGTTCAATAATTGAGTGTGTCTTGCATATTGTAAACACCGAGTCATCGAGAAATTGAGCAGCGTGTCTCAGAAAACGGATCAAAACGTGTGTTCATCACATGTGTTGAATCAGCTGTGTTTATTTCCTTGTTGGTCCAAACACCGGGAGTAACGGCGATTTTAATTGGTCGATATCGGATGGTAATTCGATAACAAAAGGAAAGTGAAAATAAAGGCTTTAAAGCATGTGAAGCACATGTTTGAAGTAACATGAAACGACCACGAACTCTATTTGATTACCATTATTTGATTATTTTGATCTAGAATCTGCCGGACTGCCTGTTCCCCATTCTGCAGAGTTTCCTCAACCAGAATCGAGATGTCATGAAACCAGCTCTGATACTACAGCTAGTTCAAGCCACTCAGATATTGAGGATACATCAGGAATCACTCCTGGTCCGCTTAATCAGTTTGAAATGAACGATTTGATACGCGATATAGGTTTATCAAAAGCAAGTGCTGAGCTTCTAGCTTCTAGACTAAGTGAGAAAAAACTGACTCAGAGTGATTTCAAAATTTGGTACCACAGATCTAGAGACAGTGAATTTCTGAAATTTTTCAGTACTGACTGTGACTTTGTGTATTGGAATGACATTAGTGGGCTTCTTCTAGCTTTAGGTTTACCCAGTTACAATTCAAATGATTGGACGCTATTTAAAGACAGCTCGAAGAAAGGCTTAAAGTGTGCCCTTCTTCATAATGGAAACAAGTTTGGAACAGTACCTGCAGGTCACTCAGTGATTCTAAAGGAACACTACGAGAGCATTAAAAAAGTAATTAATGTACTCCGATGCCATGACCGTAATTGGATCATATGTGTAGACTTGAAGATGATGAATTTCTTCTTGGGTCAGCCGAGAGGCTTCATCAAACATCCATGCCATTTGTTTTTATGGGACAGTAGGGATCGGGATCAACATTGGGTCAAACAAGACTGCCTTCCTAGACCACAACTGCAAGCCGGGGGGCCAAATCTGATAGAGCAACCTTTGGTTGATCGATCTAACATTGTACCTCCTCCACTTCACATAAAGTTAGGCTTAATGAAGCAGTTCGTAAAAGCCTTGAACAAAGTCCAAGAATGCTTTCAGCACATCAGACGAACTTTTCCTAGTTTGCCCTATGAAAAAGTGAAAGCTGGGATATTTTATGGACCCCAGATTCGGATACTCATTAATGACAGTAACTTTGAAGGAACCATGACAGTTGTTGAAAAGGCGGCATGGACTTCATTTGTAGATGTTACCAAGCAGTTCTTAGGGAATTATAAATCTCCAAACTTTGCTGAAAAACTTTCATAAACTTGGCTGCAATATGAGTATCAAAATGCATTTCCTGCACAGTCACTTAGATGTCTTCCCGGAAAACCTTGGAGATGTTAGCGATGAGCACGGTGAGAGGTTCCACCAGGACATAAAAGAAATGGAGGAAAGATACCAAGGCCGATGGGATGTTCACATGATGGAGGACTACTGTTGGTCAATAAAGCGAGACTGTCCAAGTGTCAAACATGCAAGACAAAGTCGAAAAAGAAGCTCCTACCATAAAGTGACATTCTTTTCCCTATTTCTATATGCTTTATATACGCTAGCATGCATACAGCTCGTTTTTTTTTAACGTATTTGCATATACTTGTATGTTAATAGTGTGGATTTCCTTAATTTTCACTAAATATGTCCATTTTCACATCTGAATATGGTTTCATAAAATGTATCAACAGCCAATACATTATTGTTTCAGGACAGCTACAAGTAAGTACAACCCTTTTGTGCATATCAATCGAATAAATCAAGACCATATATTTATTTGTTTGATTTATCTGAAGTATAAAAAACTGAGAACCGTTAGGGGAAAAAATAATGATATTTTCGAAATCAGTATGTAAAGATTACCCAGGATCAGTTGTCAAATAATGATTACAAAAATTTTGTTTCTCAGTGTTAATATCAAATTTCAATTTAAAACAATTTTATTCACATAAAAATTACAAAAAAACCCCAGGAATAACAGTTACAATCTACCGGTATAATCAACCCAATTTTAAACAATATTTTTCATGAAATAAAATAAGATATTGGCTATAATATTTCAAGTCTAGCTGCCTCTCTGCAGTTAATTAAAATGCATAAAATGTTTTTGAAATTAACAGAACAATACTGCTTTTCATATACCTTCAAATAGGAATTTTTCAAAACTTGAAAGACCCTGTTTTCAAGATTAATTGCTGAGAGGCAACATATTACAACTTTACAAAAACTGCTAGCATGAAGAATTGCAGAATGCAATTTTGAATATTTAGACTACAATTTAGAATGATTTTAGTTACTGAGTGTGTGTGTGTGTGTGTGGGTGTGTGTGTGTGGGTGTGTGTGTGTGTGTGTGTGTGTGTGTGTGTGTGTGTGTGTAAACTGCTGGAGGCAAAAAATTTCTCCAAATCGACGACGAACCAGATTCGAAATCACATGAACGACGAGATCGATTTCTTCCATGGTACGGAAGAACAGCTTGAATCGAAGGCTATTCGTTACTAACTAGTCAGAAAAACCTGGCTAATCAGCATCCAGGCATCACCACGTAGCCTTCTTGGACGCCCAGTTACTGAGTAGACTGGATAACAACTTTAAAAAGGTGGGTAAAAAAAAAGAAAAAATTAAAAGAGGTGCTCTGGTATCATGAAAAGTGACCTTAAAAAACATCATTTTCAACACATCAATTTACCCCCCAGATATGCCCCAGAATGCAGGATTTTGCGTCTCGGATTTCAAAATTTTCTGGGGGGTAAATTTTCCCAGACCCCCCCTAAGGCAGGCCTGCTCAATTCTTGAACAGACCTGCTCAAACAAAATAAGTGGAAAACCCTGAGTATTGACTTGGTATGTTTGGTCAACTGCTGAATCAAGTTGCTCGTATACTAAATGAAGTGAGTTGTGTCTTTGGTGCAAATGCTGCATATTTTAAACTGTTTTGTTTTTCCCCTCGTAAATGCTCATGTACTGTTTTAAGGTCGATTATTAAGTAGGCATTAATAAATGGCTTTGCTTTAAGGTGTTGTATTGCTTAAAATGAATGCCACTTCAATTTGTGCCTGACTTCAACTGCTATTAGCAATTTCACTGTAAGATAGGCCAGAAGTCTATGCATTGTAGATAAGTCACAAAAAGAAAAGAGGTCTTGATTAACGTCCCACTGATTTAGGCTATTTGGAAATTTCCAGTTGAACGTATTTGATCAGCTAGACCTTACTTGAGTTACAGGTCATTAGAGGGCTAGCACCTTTTTTTATTTTTAGTGCGAATGTGCTTCTCGGGTTTTGTTTCACTAGTTTTGCCACTGACCAGTTGACTTTTCGTACTCTTTCTTTTCTTACGACCCATTCCCAACTCTTAGATTGGGTCAGCCACTCGATAGACCTATTGTTACAAGGCACGGTGTCGGAATTCCGTCACTGTTACTCCCAAGCTCTTCATCCCATATCAATTTCACTTGGTCTTCTGCCCTCCTCTTCTTCATTTTTCAACTTGGGTTCTTTCCCTTGGTCCACTGCCTTAGCTTTTCATAGCAAGATCTACAGACTGTGTGGAGCCCATGATTTATCTTGGTCACCTAACCTAATTCCAAAATATGCCAAGTAGACTTGCTGCATGAGAGTGTTGATATTAAGCCTGTGATCTGTCGCGGTATAGCTTCCACAGGTGTAATAGAAACAATTTGGATCATTCGAGCACTTTCCCCTTGGAGTAGCCATGGTATCTGAAAAAAGAATAAAAGTGAGTTGTTTTTTTCTGTTTCCAAAGTCTGCTTATTGCACCCGTGCATGTGCATAAATTTATTTGTAAAAATGTTCACAAACTGAATTAATATAGTTCGGTTCGGTCATAGTTCTCCGGCTGTAGCTAATCACATGCATATTGTATTAATATCTGATATCTGCTTACCTTTCTGCAGTGTTAGGAATAGCTCATCACATTCAGGCTTTGAATTGACTTTTCAGAAGTGCATTGGGTAAATTTTACCAGCCGAAGGCTTTAAATATGCAGCCTTCCTCAACTATCTTAAGCTTGAATAATTGCCTGAAAATTGCAGAAATCATGTCTTTTAAACAATTTCTCGAAGATTTACAGAAACGATAAAAACACACATCAACAAAGCTTAGCGATGATTTTATACATTTTGATGAATGTACAATTCGATCGACGTTTACTTTATTTTCGTATTAACAAAAAAGGGATTTATCGATAGTAATAAAAAAAATTTGGTATCCTGATTTTTTCTCCTTCGTCACAATGTAGTGCTGTGAAAAAATAAATATGTATTGCGTTTCCCGAATCACGATACGTTAATTCTAACCCTAACATTCTTGCACCACGGCTAACAATGTGGAAGGGCCCACATATGACAACAGCTTTGTGTAACGTATTCGAACCTGCAGAAATGTACAAGATTTATATGTCTGTTAATCCACTATACTTCTTTCCCGGGATAACGTTGGTTGTGTGCAAATCCAAAAAACAACCACCAATTGTTTACACAGGTGTGCTGAAGCAAGCTCTGGGATGCCTTTGCTGATGCATAAGTGCTCAGTGCACTGCATCAACAAATAAACAGAACTGTAGTTCTTTTTAAAAAAATGAAATGGCAATTTGAGTTGTATTGCGCAGAGAAAAATTTGACGTACAAGATAAGTCTGGGAATGTTTTGGGATTCAGCATGTCACAATTAGTAGGAATAAGCTGTAAAACCCAAATAAAATCTTGAAAAGTTCAAAATTATTCCCGAGTGTTATTTGAACATTGTTTCTTTGATTTATCAGTTCTGACTTGGCCACACTTTATTGAAGTTTAACGACCAACGCGAGACTACGTCACGTTAGTATCACTCCTCGGCCCTTTGACTGAGCTCAAGTAAGGGTGCTTACCTGAATGACTTGTTGGTCCTGTATGCTTTGACACTAATTCTCAGTCAACCAAGAAGAAGTTACCTTGAAGAGAGAATGGTTGGGGAAGCAGCATACATGTATTGCTCTCCATGGTGTGTTGCGTGCTTTCTCTCCATCTTTATTGTATTCTGTGGCCACTGCTATGGTCTTTCGTAGATAGGATTGAGTGAAAGGCAATATTGCGCCACTCTGGATCAGGGATCCCGTTAGTCAAAGATCCAACATCAGGTATAGCTATTTTACGGGCTGCTTGTCTGTATAACTTCCATAGCGTAGAACCTTTCGAAATAGGATTGAAATATGGCCACTGGAGTTAAATTCCAAAAGCCATTGTGAGACCTCGATTCGAGTAATTTACAATATGGCCTTTGTCACCAAAAGATGCGAGCAAAATAGAGGCTGTTTCGCATGGCTTTCTAAGGAAAGTGATAAAGAATGGTTAAAACGACAAGAATCAATTAAATGATTTGTGTTAAAAAAACTTCGTTCTCGCAATTAAAATAACTTTAATTTTGGTCGAAATGACCCAAAATTAGTTGACTTTTAATTGCGATCTATAAACACAAGAATGGCAAAAATATGATCATTAAAAGGTAATGATAAAAAACACGTTGATAAATTTAAATGGAGATATCTCTTTTCAAACATGTTTGACACACCATTATTATAAAGTGACCAATATTTTGTTGTAGTTGTTGTTGTTGTTGTTGTTGTTGTTGTTACTGATTTTATAGTAATTATTAACCACGTATTCTCAGGTTGGTAAAGAACTGAGTATGTATGCTAAATTTTGTCATTTAACAGTATGCTGTTACAATAAGTAGGTTGCTGAATCTATTTGAAATGCTGTTAACCGTTAGTTTTTCTAGAAGCCCTAAAATACAATGTTTAACTTTTTAAATAACGTAACACATTATAATAAAAGCGTGGTTAGAATTTCTTTCTTTTTTTTTCAAATTGTTATAAACTTGAATAGTTTTGTCTTGGTAGTGATAAAGCATGAGAATTACAGTTGTACAATGAGTCACCATTTGCACAGTATTTTTTTTTAGATGGTTATGCAATGGCTAGTTCTGACACTGTAATTTTCAATTCTTTGCCTTTTTTTGTGTGATTATTTGGCTAATTTACTATGCAAAATGTCTCTTTTATGTTCCGCAGCACATATCCACCATGTTATAGAAGGTATTTCGTCTGGGGAAAATCCAAAACATGTATGGATACGCGTGTGTAAGTATTATAGAATCATAATTACTATTCACAGTTGTAGTAGCAATAGTTTGTAATTCCTGTCGTTTGGTAACACGTTGTCAGTTATTTACCATTTTCTTAACAAGGCGGTCATGTTAGCGCGATATTTTAAACGATCATAAAGAATATTTGTGTTACTGAATAATTTTGTCAAGAAAACCATAATTTGTTTCTGTTTGATTATTTGTTTATTGTTGTTGTTTTGTTTTTTTATTCTTTATTCGTTTATTGCCATTGAGATTCTGCGTTACATTCATATCTTTCTTACATGATCTAAGAGGAACCAAGATTCGGTTTTATTGTGGATACGAAAACTATATTTTAATTGTTTTTTTAGGTTTTCAGATGGGGTATACAACGGTATTTGGTACATATTCAGCATTCCTTTTCCTACGTACAGGTAAATCGACATTCTCGTTATTGTTTTTTTTGTAGTTCTAAACCGATATTAAAAGCGACAAGCGATTGCTTTCAAACCATCGAAACCGACTGAGAAGAGAAGCCATTTCAGAAAGTGTTTTATGGGTATTTTTATCAATAGGCAGTTCTAATCGTCATATAGGGTTTAATACACAAAGTACACCATGGAAAATGATTTGTTTAAGATGATGAAACCGCCTTTGTAATGATGGGAGTTCGAGCAAGTTGGCAGAGATTTGGAACAGCGTGACGTCATTTTTCTCTGACAGCCAAATACTTTTATTGTTCAAGAAGAATGAACTATTGAGGGGTTCTAATTCCCGCCGCCAAGAACCAATTTAGAAACTTCAATATGGAAAAACGTGTGGAAAATGTAAGCTGCGCTGAACTGGGTGAGAACCATACTCTTCATGGCGATTTTTGACGGAAAATCGTTATCGGTAGCCCATTTAGCAGAAAAGATCTCCATGATTGTTTTTGTTTCAGTCTTCTCAGTCAACTGAGCTATCGGAGCTAAGTTATTAACCTGATAACTTTAGCTTCTCAATCTTTTGTTTCCACAACTATTAATATTTCAGATAATCTCAGTTGTTAATTCAACGAACTTGGAAGTAATTAATTATTAGACAGAAAAGATTAGGAGGGGGACTGCTGTCGATATGGTAGGATGTTGTGAGGATGGAATTGAAGACGTTTAGAGAGGAGAAGCGAGATGCGGGAAATAGTAGTTGGAGGTGGAGGAAAACTTTAGAGGTGTACCCCAGATTACTCGAGAGAAGTGTTTTTGACAGAGGAAAATGGAGGGCACTATCGAACCTTCAAACCCCATGATTGAGAAAAGAACACGCAAAACGGAGAAATTAATAGTAAATTAAGATGATTCGGAAAACAAAGGTGCAAAAAAGGAAAAGCGTTGCATTCACTTACTCTTGTGAGGTGGCTCATAAAGGTACTCCGGAAACTGATTATTCGAAGTTCTCAGGGAGTTTTGGATCTAATCTCACGGCGACTCAGCAAGTACCACAGCCGACTGGTTTATTTGCTGAATGGGTAAGAAATAAGTTTCTACATGTATTAGGAAATAAAAAGTGAGATAAAACCAGGTTTTTTAAATCCATTTTAATGGCTAAATATCTAATACGAATTGCCCTCTTGTGCTGTAGTGGCTTCTGACCTCACTGAGAGTACGTAAAAATATAGTGTAAAGTGACTTTAATTGGAATATTGTTACAAAATCTATGGACTGGATTTTAGAACACTTTAGTTCCCTTTATTTGAACTGTAACTTAGGAAAGTCTTCTAGCATTGTTATTACTAGAGCTGCACTCATCTCGTGGAAATCGTGGTATTAGTGAGTTTTGCTGATTCTGACAAACTAGAACAGTAAATCTTCCGTCGGCACTTTTTAAGTGTATTTTTTCCTTCTCGAGTATTGAAAGGATAATTTCGATCCTCATAATACTATTTTCGTAAAGTGTTTTGAGATTATTAAAAATTGATTTCTTTCTTTATAGGGCATTTAGCAGGTACAGTGGTCACCCACAGCTTTTGTAATTTGATGGGTTTCCCACAGTTGGATAAAGTTTCAGAATGCAAATATCCAGCGTGTAAGTCGTATTTTTCAGGATGGCACTTACTTTTCTGTATTTGATTCGTACCACATGCATGTTTCGCTATGGCCTTGCACACATGCAAGAAGAGAGATAAGTTTCTGTTCATTTCTTAAAGCACACCACATTTAAAGATGCAACATAAAAATGTAAATGATAAATTCATGAAAAGCAACAGTAAATATTTATTATCATAGTATTAGGTACATCACGGCAGACAACTTAATTACGAATAGAACGTATATGTGTTTCTTTTCATTGAATTTTGTAGACATTTGTTGCCAGTCTCTTATAATAGGTTTGGGGGAGAGAAAGGCGTCTAATGGTTCACGGCATATTACAGCTTATTAAAAGTATTCATTTCAATATTTTTACTTTTTGTTGTTATTCATAGCAGGGTGTATGGCCTAGTTTTTAAAGAAGTTTTGAATCAAGACAGGTTTCAAGCATTTCTTTCCACCACCTCATAATAGTTTTCAGGGTATGTTTAAGCTTAACGCTATTAGGCAAATTCCTTATTTGTTTTCCGAAGTTCCACTAGACTCCGAAACATAAAACAATTTCTCCATTGATTTAGCTGTAAAATTGATAATATCTTGAGATTTTTTCTTCAGATCTTGCTATCACCACATTCTTGATATTTTGGACAAACCCAATGATGTTCGAGCTTTTATGATCTTACGCTAAATATCAGATTCGTTTTTTACAAGCAAAAACTTTATAATTATGGCCCCGTCTTCTAGCCACTCTACTCCCAATAATTCTCATTAAGGGGTGTTGGAACGCCTATAGTTTTCCGTCCGAAATCCTTGCCTTAAGTCTAATTTATGGTTTAAAGCAGGGGTTCTTAACCTTTTGATGACCCCATACCCCCCTCCATGAATTATTCAATATGGTCCCATACCCCTTCATTTGACTGTCGAAATAATCATAAGCATTCCTTATATCAGTTGCCAGTACGACAAATGACAAAGCAAAGCTGACAAAGCAAATTTGTCAACATACATAACACAGACTTTTACTAATCTAGTGACTTATTTGCTGTTGTTTTTGTGCAATCAAAGCATGAAATCAGGGCAAAGTTACTGACAAAGCTACTCACATATCATCCATTTTGATTTCAGATTTACTAATGCAAAGAATCCTGTTTCACATAGACATGTAGTTGTGAAAGGAACTAAAACATTCATTGCCCTTATTTCCAAGCTTGGGTAAACTAGGATTTGCTTACACCAACTGTTTGACATCCATTCCAGCCCTTTTGAAATTGGCATTCTTGGGTCTTCTTGAAAGTCAATAAAATCATCCATAGCTGGATCATTTTCAGGGAATCCCAATATATGAAACGAGAAAGGGTTTTGTATCCAAACAGATTCCATGCTAAGACCATCAATATCCGAAAAGTAACACTCAAAATTTGTACTTAGAACTTGCAAGTGATCCTTGATTTCTTGAAGTATTTCTGCAGATAGTGTTTTACGATCTCCAATAAGGATATTGTCAAAGATTGGAAAGTTTGCCAGGTTTCCGCGACTCCTGATAGGCAATTTCCTTTTAAATGCGACAACTTTTCCCCTTATCTGAACAATGTCAACATCCCTTCCCTGCATTCATATGTTCAAATCAATAAGGAGACTGAAAATATCAGCCGAATACCCCAGGCTAACAATAAACTCTTCATCTTCAAAATGATCGGCTTGGGGGGGATTGTCGATGCTTGAGGAATTCAAGGATTTCATTCCGAAGTTCTACTACACGCGATAAAACACGGACATGACTCAGCCTACGTACCTCTGTGTCGTACAGTAACACACTGTGTTCAGTTCCAATTTTATCACCTAATTTTTTAAATAATCGATGCTGCAATGCACGTCCACGAATAAAGTTGACTGTTCATACAACTAACCCCATAAATTCCTCAAGTTTCTTTAGCAATGTTTTGGATGATTTAAATACGTTTCATTTGAATAAGCTCGAATTAGCCTCCACTAAAACTCATTTTTTTGCAAATACGCCCCCGTTGCTTATTGCAGAATTTGCGGTATTGTGTGTTAATTTTTGCAACATGGCACTGACTGGGCAAGGCCCACCAAAAATTTTGAGACAGTTTATGTTTTACGTTCTGTCAGGATGCCCAGTTTCAACTTCCTCGTCCCAGGAAATGGGAGTAGTATAAAAATCCCGATTCTGACACATTTTTATTCAACCATCAATCAACCACAAGTCACTTCTGACAACAAAGTTTTTAAAGGGATGTAAGGCAAAACGTCGAAGACCGCCCACAGTCCTATCGTGTCCTATCATGTCTTATCGTGTCCTATCATGTCTTATCGTGTCCTATCATGTCCTCTCGTTTCCTGTTGTGTCCTTATTGTTTCTTGGTAGTGACCATGTGTCAGCGTGTGAATTCCATCCATGATAATTCACTTGTCGTTATTAGGACTCAATGCAACCTTGTTGGTTTCTTCTGTGTACACTTCATGCTTGTGACGTCTTGTGACATTCATTTTTCTTAACTGTTCTTTACCTGAGAACAACCATTCTTTGTTATCATCAAATTCAATTATTCTCTTCACTACAAGGTTCTTTACACCTTTGCACTTCTTTTCCTCCTTTCCTTCAACATCTTGTATGAATACAGCTTTGCTTTGAGTCCCACAAACTCTTCGATGATCACACCACCTGCTTCATCCTTGAACATACCCACCACTTTCCCGTTATAGCTTGCCTCTATACCAGAAAGGTGATCCTTGGAGAGGTTGCTTGTATCAAATTTAGTAGCGACATCATCAGAGATATCTTTGTAAAAATCTTCAGCCACAATCTTGTATGCTAGACCGACTGTATTGGTGAATGACATTTTTGCTTTGGAGTGCAGCGGCCCACTTGACCAATACTTTGGTTTGATGTAGTTGTAATGGAAATCGTATGTCAGAGTTTTTCTGAGATCCAGAATGCACATTCCTAGGTATACCGGCTTGTTGAATACCAATTACCAGTTTAGTCATTTTCATATGTACAGCTGCTAAATTCTCATCAAAGATATTACAGTGTTTGGTTTTGCAGCTAGCTTCTTTGTGTTTGCTTCGTTGTTTACTAATCGGATGTCTACCTTACTTAAGATAAGAATCATGATTTTTCCAAAGGTGGAGTTGTTCATGAGCTTGAGGAAGCTTATTTCAAACTCATTGTTTTCCTTTGCTCTAAGGTTTATGTTTAGATCAATATACTGCTTGAGCCATGCACTTTGCTCAAACTTGATACCTCTATGTATCTTTGTAATCTTCAACGCGAAGCTTTCATATATCTTGAGATTCTCATAGTGTACCACAAACTTTGTTTTGTCATTGAGATTGGGGATTAGCTTGTCGACTTTATTCACTTTAAGACTTTCTAGAGCAAGACGGTAGTCGTTATGTAAATCATACAATTCCTTTGGGTATTTCATATCAACCTTGTGTTGGAAGAGGTTAGCTCATAGCCTATCCTTAGAAATTGTTGGCATCTAAATAAGTGACGGTGTTTTTTTTTCATTCTTGTTGAATTTCGAAACCTGGTACAGGTTGTTCGCTTCCCCACATCTATTGCTTATCATTGAGACTCCTCCGCTAATACCTTCCTCATTTATGATTAACATATCTGGGTCTGATAACAACTCTAGTTTTATTCCAGTAATCATCAAAGTAGCATCGCAAGCTAAACCTGGGGTTGTGTAATATCAAGCTGGGTCTAATCCATAATTCTTACTACATACATCTCGAAAGTTTTCGAAGACATAAGCTGGGAGCAAGACATCAAACAGATTGTACAAGTCATGATATTCCCTGAGAGTATCCATTTCAGACTCTTTCTACACCTTTCTGCATGCTCATAGTCTTGATCATTAATCCCATCACCACTGCATTTGGAGCAGATTGCTTCTTTAGGTGGTAGTTGAGTCTCATTTAGCCCTTTGAGTGATTTCATATAATCATAGGGGTATACCCCCTTTCTAAGGAGGAGTCTACGTTGTTTTCTATCGTAGAACGCAGAAGTGTTGTGAAAGCAGTTTTTATGTAGATTGCTCACTAATTTATACAAGCTAGACGCCATGAACTTTAAGCTACCAATGAACCTAAGCTATTGTTTTACACGTCTCCTCGCCAGTTTTTTTAGTATAAGACCCAACTACGACCTCTTTGGTGAAGCTTGTGTATTTTTCTTCGTTATTAGGAATACAATTAATGTTTCCCTCACTTGCCCCATGATTTTTGATAAATAAATGGCTCCCGTATCCACTTGGATTATGAAACACTGCAGGAATGAAATTTGGCGTCTTGTATTGTAGATTACACTTGTTGTGGGCTGCTCCTCCCTATTTCCATGTCAAATGGCAATGGTCTCTAACCTTTCGGTACTCGCCAACCCCACCGAACCCACCACGACAAACCCAACACTTGGTAGCAGTTTCAAACTTCACCTTTCCCTTTCCACCAATTGTCTTCTTTTTCACTTTATAAAACTTCTGACAGATGGACTTGATATTTTCTTCATGTCTGCGAATATTTGTGCAGCATCTTCACTTTAAGTTTTAGCTGTATATGTTTTAGGCTTTTGCAAATAGATCTGGTCATCAAAGCTCTTAATACAGTAACAAAAGCTTGATGTGGTGTGTTTCTGATATTGGTTTGTATAACTGTTCGCTGGATTTGGTTCACAGACACTTGAGGGTTTGATTAAAGATTCAAAATCAGCATATACAATAAAGGGTACCCTCACCGACCTGTTAAATGAAATGAAATAGTTGAAGCCTCTTCAGGCACCTCTATTTTGACAGGGTCATTTGTGTTGCAAGATTCTTGATGTTCTGCTACAGACTATTGGGAATGGAACGAGTTTAGATATCTCAGACAGGAGTGCTTTTCGTGTTGATTGTTACTTTTTTGTGAGGACAACAGGCGACTCATGCTTTTGATGAGACAGTAGTGTTGTCTCTTACCATCTGAAATTAGCAAGAGGTTTATGATTGTTCTATGGTCTGTATGCTTTCCTATCCTTAAATGTTAATTTCATTCCCAAATTTGTTGGCAGAGATATCTGGGTTCTGTTTTTCTATTTGCTTTAAGAGTAACAGGATACTTAATACCATCCATGTTACATTTTTATGCTTGTACTTTTAGAATCTTTGCAGTGTGCTCAGCATCACGTTCTACAGGATTTAATGCCCTAGCAACGCACCACTTTATTTTTTTATCTTCATTCTTCATGTTAATGATGGCCTTCCTTGTCTACCATGGTGTTATACATGTCAGCTACATCAGTACCCTCTTATGTTTACTTCAACATTAGAATGAAAAGTAGTTGGCTCTGTGATTGTTCCAGTTTCAATTACAATGCTTATCCTATCCATATTACATCGAACAATGAACTTTACCTTTATCTTACTGTTGTTCTTCAGAAAATTAATTACTGTAGGTCTCACCTCATGCAAGAGTGATCATACCCTTCCTTTCCCTTAATAGTATACTTTGTTGTAAATCTCCTCAAAGCAGATTTACTCTCTTTAATTTCAAAAGCATTACGTTCCCTTAACTCATTCTTTACATTATCACCAAGAGAAGTTTTTGGTTTTGCTAAAAATGTAATTACAATATCTGCAGACAAGAACGCCTTAAAATGTATTCTGACAATCACAAACGAATATAAGGTCGATTTTACACCTGTAAACAGTGTTGCCATTTCCTTGGATTCAAACAATAAAAATATACAGGAACTGTTGAAGGCAAAAATATCGTTAATTTCTTAAGTATAAACACACTGCTAGTGCTTAACAATATCACTGGGCATTCATACTTAATGGTAGTTTGAATCCCATGTTGTAATCATTTTTTCTAACAAGTGGTGTTGGTGAAAAGATTATCCAAGAACCTTGACAAAGAGTATATCTGCTAGTAACATCGAAAACCAAAAGTAGTATGTCGACTTGATTAACTGGTCAGAACCATCACTCAATAGACTTACAGGGTGAAACTTTAACCATTCTACTACTTATCAAAGAGGGAAAATTGATATAATTTATCATATACAAGAATAACATGAGTTTTATGAAATATAATGTAAACATCTGTAATGCAAATAATTCCTTATTTTCTAATCTGGAACCAGCAATAGCTGGTTCTGGATTAGAAAAATAAGCAATTTTTTTTGTGCCGAAAAACGGTGAATGTATTGAAGGCACGTACATGGGTCAAGGTGTATTTTTACATCCAAGGTGTATGAGGTTCAATCTTGGGTCAAATACCTATTATCGATGGGCTTTTTAAATTATTGGGGCTGTAAAAATATTAAGAAAAATAAACTTACCCTTTTTGACCATTTGTAACACTGTATTGAACTGTTTAGTGAGTACTCAATTCACACGTCTTTAACCTATTTATTCATTTGCAGTCATTGTTGGTTTTGACTGGTTTTGACTGGTAATAAGTGCTTATTTCCTCAATGCCTGTGTGACTCAGTAATCTACACAAGTAATTGGATTAAAATGGGTTGCTGGTTATTATGAACTTTTGGTATGCAAAGAATGTGGTTTTTGAAAAGGATTTAAATAGCTGACTGTTGTATTTGAAAAAATGAAATGTAAACATGAATCCACGTAGGAAGACGACTACGAATGTGCAAAATTTTGTAAAGTATGTGGTGAAAATTACAATGCCTTGCTTCGCACATGACAAAGACATGCTGATACAATAGATTTTGACAACGGGCCTGATGAAAAAAGACTTCAGACAACCATCAATGAGATTAATCAACTCTGTGATAAACATTTACACAAAATTTGTGAAGTAAACAACAACAGCGACCTGTCTAGACACGTCTGGTGTTCTTGTTTTTCTTCAGAAAGACGTGCTCAAATAAGTAACGGGTATTTGGTTACTTGTTTGTTTGGGAGATTTGGACCATTGTTGTGGATGGGGTGACTTCATTGTGGTTAGGTTTTTGTAATATTTTAATTTGATGAATCCAGGACTTTTTGTGTTTTCTTGCTGATGACGACAAGAGAATTATCATGGAAGATGAGGTTCACACACTGTCACAAGGCACTAAAGACACGATAAGACTGTGCACGGTCTTTGAAGTTTTGTTTTACACCCCTTTTTTAACCTTGTTTTAACCATTTTGTGGATAGTGGGACGTTTTAACCGTGGCACAGATAATACCGGATTTCATGAACACCCAATAGCAAACAATGTAATGTCCGACCTTATCCTGAATGCATTGGATGGTCATAAAAGGACTGGTTTTCACAATCCTGCATGACCCCGTGCTTCTATGGAGCACTGGTTGCTGTTTGGGCTGCCCTTCCCTTAGCCTTTGACAGGGTAATGTCAAACTACAAGGCGGTAGTTTTATGCCGTTACCCTGGCGAGGGAGGCTGTCAGGTACCCCTTGCCTGAGAGTGACCTATAGTGTGCCGCCCAAGTCTTGTCTGCACTGTATTTATGTTTTTCCGCCTTTTTGTTTGGTATTTTCTGACCATTTAAGAAGATCATGTCATCGAAAATGTCATATTTTGTTACTTTTTTAAAAAAGTGATCCAAGGAAGCGCAATCGAATAAAAATTTTCTTCATTTTTCTGAGCAAACACTTTTTTCAGAAGAACTAGACGAATACTGCATTTTATACTAAGACTTTGACGAGTAAAAGAAATGGTTTTGATGTTTGCTACTGGTACCCTGAATTATTTTAATGAAAACATCCAAGTATTTATTTTATTTTATTTTATTTTATTTTATTTTATTTTATTTTATTTTATTTTATTTTATTTTATTTTATTTTATTTTATTTTATTTTATTTTATTTTATTTTATTTTATTTTATTTTATTTTATTTTATTTTATTTTATTTTATTTTATTTTATTTTATTTTATTTTATTTTATTTTTTTTATTTTTTTATTTTCTTTTCTTTTCATTTCTTTTCTTTTTATTTTGTTTTATTTTATTGTTTATTTTATTTTTTATTTTATTTTAATTCATTTTATTTTTTATTTTATTTTTTATTTTATTTTATTTTTTATTTTATTT
>RDPX01000039.1:1296048-1354125 GCA_003991215.1 Morbakka virulenta | reverse complement strand
TATTTTATTTTTTTTTTTTTTTTTTTTTTTATTTATAATTTGTGGGTCAAAAAACAAAAATTTAAGGGTAGTTTTAAATGCAAGCAGGATAATAACATTTTGCTATGTTCCACCTGTCATGATAAGACAAATGTGAATGAGTTGGTGGCGCAATTTTGAAACAAAATTGAACTTATCTCATTTATTTTTTCAACAAAATCATGAGCGATTTTACTTTCTTTTTTTAAGTGGTCTGGATTGCGTTTATTGTCGGACTGGGAGCTTTTTTGGTCCTGCTCTACCCAATGACAGATCCTTCGCTGTTTCATAGTATTTATTGGAAAGGAGATCCTTGATTCTCAAAGTGAGTTTAGTTTTTTGTTTTGGCTTTGATAGTGGTGAGGTAATCTTTTAGTTAATTGTAAAGCCAGTTAATACTCTGTCTACTACTAAATACACGCATACCTCAGAACAGGAACGCCCAACCGTCTGTGGGTCTTTGATATATAGGTGATGACAAATTTGTAAAGAAGACTTCATTTTTGTTGTGGATGCTTTCAACATTTCCTACATTTGTTACTGAATACGTCGATTAAATTATTTATAGCAGAATACCTAAACATGACATTTCTTGATTTATTCCATACTCCAAAATTGTTTCAGCCCATTGTTAGCACTGACGGTTTCGGGAGTAATTAGTTTAAGAGTTTAATAAAAGGATACATCACTGTGCCAAGGGTTCCAGTGTGAATCGGACCCTGAAACTTGAAATTTTGTCATTGGAAAATAGAGTTTTATCTAAACAAAATTTTCCGCAGTTACTGAGGTTTTTATTATTTTTATTTTTTCTGAGGTGTATTGGTTAATATTAATAATGAATTTTGTCGTTGCTGGTCAGTCACGGACTGCAGCTGACCATAATGTTTGGCCAATATTTGTATGAGTTTGTGATACTGGAGCATGGTTATTTGATTATTGCTAACAGGTAGTCATAAACACAGACTTGGCTGTATATGATGGGAGTTTTTACGCAACATTTTGTCAATTTAGTAGTAGGAGTCAAAACCGCTTGTTATTGACAGATGACCCGCAACTAATTTTTGGTGCTGTGTATCAACCAATCCTTTGCTGTAATTCTAAGGAACATGAAGAATTTAACTTACACTAATGTTGCCCTTGACGAAGCCTGTGTCCAGCAATCAGTGGGTCCATAGAAGTCAAGATAAAATTAATTGTGTTTTCAAAGTGAGAAAAAAATCTATCAATAATAACAACAGTTTGGAAAAAGACAACTCTTAGCAACTGTGTTTCATTTTAGTTCAAATTGACCCAACTCTCATTGTGTTTAAAAATTCAAAAATTTATACTGCTTATTTAAGAAACCCTTCAGAGCAATTAAACAAATCCTCTGCTATTATTTTACAGAATTTTGTGAAACATTGCAACAATAGTCTTCCATAAAGCCAAAAAGATTCAAAGCCAGGACCTTAAACATTAAAAGAAGAGAATCAAATACCTTTACCGATAAGACCTTGTGGTCTTTGTCGTAGTATTTTTATGATAATTTAACACTTTTTTGGAAAATTTTTAACATTTGGATCATATGATAAATATATAGCCGTTAATTTGTACATTTTCATATTTCTGGTTGGATACATATTCTTATTTATATACATATATATTTGTGTGTCGATATATATCTTAACAACTTCTTTCATAATAAATAGTAGTATAGCCGCTTAGTATTAGTTCCTTTATTTGTCCTGAAAACGCGGAAGTTCTGTTACATTGAATGATAGCGCCATAGCTTTTACCCTTTTTTTCTTATTGTAGGTTTATATTAACACTGATGGAAAATTTAAATGACATCAGAGTACAAAACATTAATGGCAGCACAAATTTTTTATTGACGCAGTGGGAAAATCCTTTGCTAATAGGGTTTAATTCAGATGAAAAGAAAAGGTTAAAAATTTTGATAAAGAAATGGAAAACGTTTTTAATAGAGGGAGAGAGACGGGAAAGAGTTGGGAAGTGATCCTGGGTATTGTGTTACTGTGATGAAGTGCACGGAAGCACTTACTTAGATTCACAGGCTGTAAAGGGTGCTTTTTTGACGGGACCATTATTGGAGCCAGATGCTATATTTAATCTAAACCTGATTTGAAATGAAACGTAAAATAATTTTTTATTTCGACAGTTAACTTTTTAAAAGTATCTGTATTTAGTAACATCTACATTATTTTGTAAAAGACTTTGTTGCTGTGAAAGACATTTGCTTTTAGTATTATATTACGCTATATTGGGTTCCTCCTTTTTGAGGGAGTCTTTTACAAAGAAACACTGTATTGATATTTCCAGAAGAATATCAATATTATAAAAACCAGTAGAAAACTGGCAATTCCTCGTTTGTGGCATTGTGTGGTAGGAGTGTCTGCTATCGCCCCATTTATTACCACCCAAACTTCCCTAGGACCCGGTTCGTCAGCATGCTGATAGTTTGCATCTAGATAATTTCTTCGGAAATCTATTTCTATTTTCCATTTTTCTTATGCCAGTTTCAATCGAAAGAATAGCCCCAAGTACCCAGTAGACAGTCAACGGTCAAAGTGCAGAGTCTCTGGACCCAAGACTGACACCATATCCAAGAGTGTACACTCAAGATGTGGTAATGCTACCTTCATACAGACCCAGAAATTCCCGTTATCTTAAAAACTACTCTCTCCCTAGAATTCAGTAATGTCAGAGATCTTCGTTTCAATTTTTCTTTTGTGAACGCCTTCCCTCATTCTGACTCCCCCCTTACTCTTGCATGTTGTGAGGCAAACCTTCTTGACAGTGTTAGTAACAGTGATCTTTATGTTGATTACTCTTTTCCTTTGTTTACACTAGGCCCCTACAACTCTTTCTCATGACTTGAAGATTTATCCTGGATGAGATCAGCAGTTGATGTGCTATAGATTACCTCATCTTCACTTCAGTTGTTACCTATTTTTCTTTTATCGATCTCCTTCTTCTGACTCCTGCTTAGTTATTGAGATATTATCAGACTCCGTTGATAAGGTACTAGGCAAGCATCACACTGCAAGCATTACTGCTCTTTGCAATCATTTCTATGTTGTTTCAACGTTATGCAGCTGATAAATCTTGGGGTATTTTTTCAGACAGATTAGCAATACTTGTAAAAGGATAATTTCATATGCTAATTCCCGGTTTGATGAGCGAGTTTCTGAATCTATTTCTTCCGAAAACGTGAAACACAAAACGTCTGGAAGATTTACAATAATTTTTTGTGTTTTCTGGCAAGTAGATTGTTTCCCCACATTTTTGGTGTTTGGTCTTCTGTGCCGTTTCGGGGATGGATGTTTGTTTTAAGAAAATATTTTTCTAACAATTCTTTTCTAAATGGACGAAGTGTTTCTTTGCAGACGGCCTTTTTTTCAAACTGATCAGATGTTGGACGCTGTCGTAAACCCAAGTTTGATTGCAAAGTTTAATAATGGGTTTAATCAATCAACCTTTAACTACATTTTATTATTGTTAATCGCTAAGATATAAGGGTAGGATTTGCATAAATTACCGTCGCCTGGCAAACCTAATTAACGTTGCTCTCACACATACACAAAAGTTAGTACTGATTCTATTGCATTTTTGTGAACCTTCCGTTATTTGAAAACCATGGAGGCATTAATTTCACAAATTTGGTGAATTTAAGCTTTGCTCTCAATGTAAAACGAATTCCCCGGAAAGTTTTGACCCGTGGAAAGTACTGGTCAAATTGAGTCAGAATTTGTTTATCCTCGTGTGTTTTTTATAATTCTTTTGTTTGTGGCTGGTAATATTAATTGTATTCATAGGTGACTCAATGTTTCTACCACGATCAACAGTCTTATTCAGAATAGACTTAATAGTCATTAATTACTAGGTATTTTACATTCATGGACCATAAGTTTCCTGCAGTTTCGTCAACTATACGTAGTGCCTTGTGAAAATGACGTACAACAATAATAAACTGTAATTGAGTATAAATGAAAGGCAGGTAAACAACAGGATGGGAGAGACCGTGATATATCTGCTATTATTTGTGAGAAATACTCTTCTCTAACCTACACTTTTGTAAGGGACAACCGAACTTGCCCATTCAACCACGTAAATTCTAGAAATCCCACTTTTGGAACTATTATCATTACCTAAATCTCTTATTGTTTTTATTGTCTTTTATGTAATCTGACCATTAGCATTTATTGTCATTCCCAAGTGCTGTATCACCAACATAGAGCCCTGATTTCCAATACTTTTTAAAACTTAATTGCCATTGACTCTTCAGACAAGTTATTAAAAAGAAGTCCCTACTAATCAGTTTTTAAAGAATCATAAACTGCGTTAGGACCATATACGAACGTTTCGATGTTTGTGCGAAAAATATTTTGTCTTGTTTTCACCTGATTGGGCTGAACATTTATCTTCTGTAAAGTATTCGCAAAGGGAAGTCCAAATGACACTTGTGCAAAGAGTTCATTTCTCTGAGTAACGTGAGCGTACCATTATGTGTGAAATTGATAATATAGTTGTAAGGATTGACCTCCGAGAAATACCACAAGGAACAATTTCAGGCAATTGGTGGCCATTCGAAATGCTTCTTGTGCCCAGCTATTTCTTGTTTACTTAATTGGTGTGGATTGTTCATATTTTCATCTTTATGTGTGGTTGAGTGGAAACTAAGAGTTAAACAGGTGCGATATACTTTCACTCACTCACACACACACACACACACACACAAACACACACACACTCATAAACACTCGTACACACACACACGCACGCGCGCGGTGTACTTACTTAGCCTCTCTCTGTGTGTGTGTGTGTGTGTGTGTGTCTGTCTCTCTCTCTCTCTCTCTCTCTCTCTCTCTGTGTGTGTGTCTCTCTCTCTCTCTCTCTCTCTCTCTCTCTCTCTTTCTCTATCTCTCTCTCTCACACCTCCCCCTCCACCCTCCCTCTACCACACACTCCCTCCCAACCCACACCCCCCAACCCACTGAGCTTGCTTTTCTTCCCACCCTCACTACATCTCTCCACACTCACCCACACATCACCCAACANCTCTCTCTCTCTCTCTCTCTCTCTCGCTCTCTCTCTCTCTCTCTCTCTCTCTCTCTCTCTCTCTCTCTCTCTCTCTCTCTGTCTCTCTCTCTCTCACTCACTCTTTCTTTCTTTCCCTCTTCTTCCCCCTCTCTTCCCCCCTCTCCCTCTCTTTTCCTCTCTTTCCGTCTGTACAAATATTAATATTAATATACAAATATTAACAATTATTAAGAGGAACTAACTCTCTTTAAGAATCGGGGTAATGTTTACAAGCACCTAAAATAAAGTATATCGGTATGGGAACTTTGGCCTTTGTCCCACATACAATTTTGTTTTTCTTCCAAAAGGTGTGATTGTAATTGAAGAAGAGGAGGGAAAGAGCTTTGGATACAATAAATATAAGTTTTATTATTATATATTACCTGCATAGTACATTTCTTATGTCGTAGTTCAGCTAAATGAAATGTTTATAGCAAACTAAATGTTTTCAGTGAAATACCATGCACATTCTTTCCAATAAATATCGCATGTCAACACTCAATTCAAGTGAGCCTTTTAGGGTTTAATGACAACAAGAATTTAATGACAGAGCTACAGGGAAAATAACTGGTATACAAATTGATTTCTTTTGCAAATGAACAGTGTTTTTAACAATTTCTTATTATCTTGAACATATTTTGTGTCATAAAACATAAGAGATATTAGAGTTTTAGTAACGTTTTGTCGATTTTCTACATCATCCCCAACAAAACACACAACCTTTACAGCTGTGATCTAAAGAGGTTCCCTAACACCGAGATACTTTTTGACGTAAGCAAATTTGTTTACAATAACATGTATTGACTTATATAGAGTAATGACTTGTATAATGGTGAGAATGCAGTCCCTTTGGAATTTGTATAGAGTTTTATTTTCATCTAAGGGTATTAATTGTTCCCAACAAATTACCTTGGTGTGGATTCCCTCGAGATTTAGAACCCCGTTGGGGGTTTTTTTCTGACATCAATGTACTCCTGAACACGCAACAGTTTCCTCAGCATAATTTTAAACTAGGGGAAGAAATGCAGGGTTCTTCTTGTATGAAGGTACTTAAAAGAAAACTTAATGTATGAAGTACAAAAAATATAATAAATTTTAAACCATGAATTTCACTACGTTAATAAGCGTGCCAGTGCAAAATGCCATTATTATTAAGTGGCTTATCACTGCAGTATCAGGTAGCTGAAAATTAAGGCAAATTTACTATAACCCCTGCGTTTCTTATACACTAAGGTATTGTAACACTGCTATATATACTGTATGCATCTTCCTAAGCGTGCCAGTGCAAAATGCCATTATTATTAAGTGGCTTATCACTGCAGTATTAGGTAGCTGAAAATTAAGGCCAATTTACTATAACCCCAACAAAGGCTGAAGACGCAGTGTACTTGTTGATACTCTCAAGCATGTACGAAATCATTGACGCTTTATAAATACTTTCTGTTACTTGATTTTTGAAGAGTGGGAAGAATTTGTTAATTCGCTCAGAAAAGATATGGCTTCAAATGTAATGTATAGTACTTGACAATAGTGGTTGAAAACAATTTCTATAAGAGAACGCTATGTAATCTAAATCTTTAGTGTGAAAATAGTATCAGATGGGGGTATGTGTCATTTTTATACGAATTTACTACTCTAACAAACAAAATTACCAATTAAAGTCATCCGGGTGTCAAAGACTGGTGACTAATCGCTAGCACATGCTATTTTGGGTATGTAATTTTGAGAACGTTATTTATACTAATAATTTGGGCATATGGTAATTCGCTGCTGCCCGCAACCAGTAAATTTCTTCCCCAAACGTTCATGGGTATTACGAATAATGACTATCTTTCATTCTTCAAGTATTGTTGAGGATCTCCTTGTATATTTATGTGTTGAATATTTATATTGACAATAACCTTTAAATGTTGAATAAGAAACAAATTTAACACGTATTTTGCTCTCTGTATATGATCCTGTGACAAAAGACCACCTTTAAACAGAGGCCACTTTCATCATTCGTAACTTACCTCAGGTGGTCTTTGTTCACAGATTTAATTTGTTTGTATTGTACCCGATAATCCTTCTAGTGATTGTACTTTTTGGGAACTAGATAGTCGGGAATATACCTTTTCGTGCTTTTTTTATTAGAAGTGTTGTTAGTCGAAAGTTTGTATTTGCCGAGTTGTATTTTTGCACTTTGGATTTTTTTAACGTGACTCATTTGTTATGGCTACCTGCAAATTTTTCATCTTCTTCAATTTTTTTACGCTGATTTATCGCGGCAGCTAGTTGTCAAACCTTGAACCGGTGCTGACATTTAATGGATTTACTGTCAGCAGTTGGGGATCTTTTTCTTGTTGTAGGCTAATGGAAAACCTACAGCAGAAATAAAGAAGATTAGGTGAATATTTGAATTACAGATTTGTTTTAATAAAATTAGGGAATCGTTGCCGAACGGCGGCCTTGCGTTTTACTATCTTAACGTATATATCATACTTGTACCCAGGAAGGGAAGTAACAACGTTTGTGATTTTATCCATTAAAATAGATCTCTGACTACCAATTCACGAATGGACCGGTTCAGGCATTACTGCGCAAGGCATGCAATGGGTAACAGGGACCTACAGGCACGTGCAGGATGTAGTTTTAATGACATGCGGTTTTAAAAGCAGCAATAGCATTTAATTTTTTTCCCTTGTTGAAGGTACGAGTGCGTGCAGTGTGTGCGAGAGGTCAATTAAATTAGAGTTATTGAAATGCATCTCTCCCTTTAAATGGTACCCTTTCCCAGTCAACTGCCTTGTAAAAGCATGCCATCTTTCACTGCCTGCGATGTTTGTTAATGAACCCAAAGACACTATTTACATCATACACGACTCTACCATGAAACACTTAGTTTTTGTGTTGCTCTATACCCATTTATTGCATACCTTTGACCAATCACTTTATAATCCTCTCCAAGACCGAAACCGCCACTTTTAATGCACTAAAGTTTCTTGTAAATCCGGTGATTGCTTACTTACTAACCCTCTTTGCACGCTGTTGTGTATAAGGCCGTCACCAGAGCTCACCACCGTGGTCTGATTACAACACATCCTCCCAGGTAACCCTATGTCCACACCTGTTCCTTCTACCGTCTGGGGCCTACTGAAGGGAGACTCTTTGAAGAGACTTGGGCACCATACGGACCCCATCCCCATCGTTGCCTCTTGTCGTACTGGGTAATAGGTTTGGAATCAGACCTCTTGAGGTGATTACTGTTAGAGATGGTCTAGGGCCAAAAGATGTTTAGGATCCCGCTGAGGCATCTGTTCCGAATTGCGAGTACTTTGTTGGTGTTAGACTTTGTCAGCTTCCACAACTGCACCATACAAGAGTGTGCTTAGCAAATGGCTCATGAGACAGGCAGGAGACTCATAAAAACCTCCATCCGGAGTTGAACCCGGTGATTATTAAAACGAAATAAAGGAAAATGCCTCTTTCCACCTTGGTATATCGCACTTATTTGGAATTAATCTAAACTTATTTTACTTAAATTCGACTCTGCCGCGCCACAGGGCAGCTTATCCTCTACCTCTTACCCGCTTCCATTTATCGTGTGATGTATTTTCATCACCTTTCTGCATATCTTTACTAAATTCATTTTTCAATTTTTTGGTACCTGCGTTGTACATCTCCGCAGGTCATTCCTCCAGTGTCGTTTTTGGAGTAATAACTCGCACAATGTTATATGCGTTTACATCCTCTCATAATTGCCTTTTTGGGTGTTATGTTTATTGCTTTGCAAACACACAATGGTTATTTGCACATTTGTGTCATTGTGTAATGTGCGTATCCTCTCTATGCTTCATTTATATTTTTTCGCCTCCTTTACCTCGGCTCATGAAATAGTTTCTCGCTGGGCCTTCTTCAGCCAGAAATAAACAAAAGACGCTAATAAATACACTACAGTACTTTGTCACTGGGTGTCTTTTAAAACAAGCGTTGCTAATACATAATTTTGTGCCATCTCTGGATACCATTGTTGGCAGCGAGAAACTGGCAGTATTAACTTCACAGGAAAGGTGTTATTCCTGTGTCCCTTGGTTTTTGGCGCTTGTTGGTCATGTGATCACCATGTCATCCAAGGTCCCTGACCTTTTATAAGTCAGAGCAGTAATTTACACTTCCATCTCATTCTCAGGAACATGTTAATATTGGCTGATGAAAAGCTGAGACAACTGATTAAAATCCTTTACCTAGTTTGTTATTGGCGTCTGTTTCTTATTTCTTGTACGTTGTGGAAGACCGAGGACCCCCTTCAGCTTTTTATTGGATTTTTGTGTAATTTTGAAGTGATTTTTTCTGACCATTATTCTATTGCTTGCCAAAGAAAGACCAAGTTGATAAAATTGTCTTGTTCTGTCACTACATTCATTAAGGGTCGAGAAGTCTGGTGAAATAGTTTTATCTTCCTTTTCCTTTACTTGTGTTTTAAAATTTCCCAGACAAAGGGAGAAAATTGTTGCCTCAGAAGTATTTAAGTATATGAAAGATGGGTGCTAATAGAATTCTTCCTTATTGAAATTTTTCAAAAAATTTTTCAAAACGAAAAGGTTACAAACTCTTAATTTGTGAGAGCAATTTAGCTCTTAAATTCCTATTAGTTTATTCAATTGCTTAGTAATAAATATGCCATCTTCAATGTTTACTTGGCTATTTCCACGTGAATAGATTTCCCCTCCCGCTGCTAAACAAGTCACGCGTAAATGATACCCTGAATGGATCATTGATTAAAACCATGACATGCAATAAAACATCCTATGTGGTTTATCGATGTTTCCAAAATGCTTGTAGCTGTGACAAGGTTTACCTTGGTAGCACTTAGGATCCCACAGCAATACATTGGGCCCCCTACCTACACAACCACTTGCCGAAGTAAACATGTTAATGGTCAATGAAATTGAACATTTTTATCCCTTTTAATTTAAAATCATTTTTCAGACATCATACATTGGAGAATCATCAAGTTATCAACACAAAGATTTGAACAATTCAACATTGGGTCTTATAACACTAAACTTTTAATCAGGCAGATAGTATACAATTCGTAAACTATACAAATTGAGGTGACAAGTACTACATTGCTATGAATTAGTTATATTTGGTACATTGACTCGTAAAAGAAGCCATTTTACAACTCAGGTTGGCTTTATCTTAATAAGTAGTAAATAAGCCTTTAAAGACATACGAAACAGGTATCAGGATGATTTCCTTGCTTTTTTAAATTAAGTATTCAATCAAACCATCACAGCTGTCATAATACTGAAATTAGATAAAATGGTGGGTTCTGGCACTTAATGTGTCGCACAAACCATCCGATGGTTCAATGATTATGATCTTTCAAACAAATAATTACTAAATGTACAAAAAAATACTCGATAATTCTGCTCGGTACATTTGCAGAGCAAATACACAATGTGTAATCATGCCTAATGCCCACTCCCAATGAAGGTTCCTCATGCGGTATTTTAAGCACTCTCAACTTACCTTGCTGGTAAGTGGAAGTTTAAGGGTTAGGGTTAGGGTTAACTCAGATAGCTGCACTTTGTGGGTAGTTAGCAGTTTCATGTGAGATTATTTTCTGAAGTTGTTTAACCAATAGTTCCTTACTGCGCAGCTTAGTTTTATTAACTGAAACACAGCTCTGTTGTTGATTGTCTAAATTGTAAATACCTGATTGTTTGAATTCTGCACAGTTCAGGTTTGTTGTGAGCAAATCATGGGATGAAGCGTTGTTTTCGAGTAGTCACGACTCGAGTTGTGAATGAATTTTAGTGTTAACCAAATAAATGAACGAGTTAGATCGTTGTCGCCCTGTACGCATACTGTGGGCGTCCAAGAAGGCAACCTCCACGTGGTGATGCCTGGATACTGATTAGCTAGGTTATCCTGACTGGTTGGTAACGAATAGCCTTCATTTCAAGCTGTTTCTTCCGTACCATGGAAGAAATCGATCTCGTCGTTCATGTGATTTCGAATCTGGTTCGTCGTCGATTTGGAGAATTTTTTTTGAACTTGTGCCGCCCCTGGTGGTAAGTTAAAGTTTTTTGTTTCTGGTTTCTTTCCAAACCGATCTGCCTTTTGGCGGTGAGGGGAGGTTTTTTTCCCGTTTCATGAGGCCGGATCGAACTCACCGGGGTGGTCTTCAAATCTACCTTCAGCAGCTTACACACACACACACACACACACACACACACGCATACTGTACGTAGAATAATAGGTTTTCCATCAACAAAGTGCAGCTTCTCTGAAGTCATCTTGTCTTCAAGCTCATTATTGAAAGTAGCAGTTATACAAAAACCTTTTGGTTAAAAGCATCCCGAAAATATCTATGGATTCCATTTGTTTCTATGAGCTTTTTCCTTGCAGTTTTTAGGCACACGTTCGATGAGTGTTAACCTAAGTTACTGTCGGGCAGGAGTTAAAACTTTTGATGGATTTGAGAGTAATTACCAGCCAAGCAAAGCTTGATTGGTGTGTACTGGTGTGATACCGGTCTTCCTTTCAAACTGTGCTCGTGAGAGAAGCAAAAAGATCATCAACAGCCAAATAGTGGAAATAATCTATTGAATCACAACGGTTCTTTGTCAGAGTGGATATTCGTCTGGACTAGAAATGGGAATGTATAATAATTGTAGACGTAAACTTGAACTTCATTTGGGACGGGTGTTTAGTTTAACTTAAATCTGTTTTCCTTGATAAATGTCTGACGTTTAATTTATTTATTTATTTATTTATTTATTTATTTATTTATTTATTTATTTATATTTATTCGTACCAATAAAATTGGTCTCCCTGTTCTAAAGTTATTCAAACATGAATCAAATAGTAACTTATTTTCTGCTTCAATACATTAATCTTTGGACAAACTTACATAAACTGGCCAGAATATCCACGTTACTTTTTAGTGCTAACTGTTAGCACTAAAAAGTAACGTGGATATTCTGATACGCTGACCAGATGTCCTTTATTTCAAAGGACAGTCCTTTATTTCAGAGCCTTGTCCTTTATTTTTTCCTTGTCCTTTATTGTCCTTTATTTTGAGAAAATCCTTTAAATTGTCCTTTATATTTTAGAAATTCGAGGAAATGTCCTTTATTTGAAATAAAATTCAAGGAAGTTCATTCCTAGGAGTTTTAGACTCTTATAACATACCAATGACGCATTAAATGAGTCGCAACGAGCTCCTGGCACACCTGACAGTTCTAAAAACAAACCATTTATCATGAAAATGACTGTCCATTATTTTCCCATTAGGCCGGGCTCAACATCGCTACATCCTCCAGATGTGATGAGTTTTTTCTTTAAAATAACTTGAGACTGTGTCAATCAAGACCAAGATCAAGTCGTTTTAGATCCGATCGAAGATTTAATATCGCATTTATTTCGTTACAATGAAACTTCTCGTCATTCAGAGTTTTAGTATACAACTATACATACGAGTACACTCAGTACAGTGCATTTATTAATTTTATTAGTGTAAGAGAAACATGTCCAAAAAAAGGAAATGCAATTTTAACCCTTCTTGGATAAAGGAATTCAAATTTATTGAAAAGCGAGAATCGGATACGGAGGCTTTTTGTAAATATTGTAGGACTGTTATTAACATTTCATCGATGGGTCGATCTGCAATTGTTCAACACCAGAAGCTCGAAAAACACAAACGTGCCTTTGAAACTGTTGTGAGCTCCAGCCAGTCTGTATCATCATTTTTCTCAAGAAAAACTTTAGGAGATGCAGAAAGTAAGTTAGCTGCACTCGAAGGAGCTTTTGCTTATCATACCATATACCACGGACAATCATTTCGGTCTTTGGATTGTACAACACAGTTGTTAAAAGTTGCCCACAATCCTAGATTTACTTGTGGCAGGACAAAGGCTCAAGCATTAGTTTCCAATGTGTTTTTGCCACATTTCCAGAAAGAACTGAGGAAGGACCTATCAAATGCACACTTTGTCACTGTATTTTTTGATGCGTCCAACCATGGAGCAACAAAACTTATCCCGATTCTCACTCGCTACTTCAACAAAGATAGTGGTGTTTGCGTTAAAATCTTGGATATTGAGGATGTTAAACGTGAGACCTCCGAGTTACTGACCGATTTACTTATAAGAAAGCTGTCAGAATTTGAAATTTCGGAGAAAATTGTGTGCCTGAGTGCCGACAATACGAATACAAATTTTGGTGGTGTAGCCCGTAAGGGTCGCAATAATGTATTTGCAAGGCTGAACTCTGCGCTTGATACAGACTTGATAGGATCGGGCTGCATAGCACATATCACTAATAATTGTATGAAGCGTTCCGCAGATTCTCTACCTGTAGACTTGGAAGCTGTCTTAATTAAAATCTTTGGCTATTTTCAACACTATAGCGTGCGAGTTACAAAGCTCAAAGAGTTTTGTGAGAGTATTGATGTGGAGTACAAAAATGTATTAAGCTACTGTGGCACCAGATGGCTTTCTCTCCTTCCGTCTCTCGAGCGAATTCTGCAGATATTTCAACCATTGAAAGATTACTTTTCTGTCGAACCGTGTCCTACGATTCTATACGAGTTTTTTAACAATCCGCTTTCTGAAGCATGGCTATTTTTCGTTCATGCACAAGCTACAATATTTCATTCAGCAGTTTCTAAACTAGAAGGAGATGACGTCAGCATGGTCGAGGCTTGTCTTATTGTTGAGGAATTGTTATCATCAATAGAAGATCGAAGCAGCACTCATTTCCTACCTCTTGAGGTACGAAGACAGCTAGCGAAAGTAGACGACGAAAAATCTGCCTTTTTTAGTAAGAAGTGTCAGGATTTTTTTGCAATATCCAAGGATTATTTGCGTGTGTGGACTGCCAACCTAAAGGAGTTTCAAACTTTTGAGTGGATATTACTCAGAACCCCTGTATTTTGGGAGAAAGTTCAAGTTTCTCTGGAATCGAGTTCCACGATAATAAAGAAACTTGGTGTGAATGACAATCAATTGTTTGAGGAAGTTCGCCATCTGAAGAAGTTCACGACAGTTGAAAAAATAGCCTCTTGGAATGAAACAAAAACTGCACCTGCAAGTAGGTGGTGCGAGTTGTTCCGCTTGTTTGCATCATCGGATATTGAACATTCAGAGCTACTTAAAATCATCGAGTTTTTTCATTGATGAATAACTTTTGGACATCGGATAAGACGCAGATGACAGTCTCAACCGTAAAATCAGCGCTATTTCTGAAGTACAACTGCGCAAAAACGTGTACAAAGTTTTACGATATGCTACTATCCGATGGGCAGCTTCTGGAGGAAATACACTCATCATCAAAGTACAATTAAAATCTCGGTTAGTTTGCGCTTCGTACAACTAAACTATTCAATGCTATTTTTCATTGTGTATTATGTCGGGTTTTTTTGGAGAGCGTATATGACTTGAAATTTTGAATGCACAATTTTTAAGGCTACATGTAACGCGTACGTATGTTGATACATGTGTGACGTCACAAAATGTGATGATCGGAAGTGTCCTTTATTTTTTTTAAAACTATCTGGTCACCGTATGCTAACATCAAAATATCACAATGAGCTAGTAGAATACTTTTAGGGAAAAGATCGTCAATTTGAAAAGGATGTCAGAGTATACATTTAAGAACAGGACATCAAATGTGGTTTTCATGTTGGAACACATGCAAAAGATGAATTGATTCCCAGATTTTCCACTAGTCAGTTTTACAGTCTTCACTCATCTTTGAGCGCTTGTAGGCAAGTTTACTTTTCGTGCCTTTAATTTATCCAGTAATTTCGAATTACAAATTGTGTCCTGTTTTCAAATCAAATCTGTCTGTTGTTTTCAATAACACTACCAATCGTTTCATTCTAACTTGTAAATGATGAAATTGAAGTTACAAATGGCCACAAAATACGTCAATAAAAAGCTCAATATTCCAATTTGTTTCTTTGGTTTTCCTCATTGTTCTGATTTGTTTATGTAGCCTTGCTATGAGGTTAGTGGTTAAGTGTGAGAAATAAGAGGTTTCATATTGAACTCTCAAAAGTTTTGTTATCCTTATTTTGTCAAACTTAAAGCGTTTAATGGTGCCAGAAGTTTGCATAGACTATATAGTTTATATCTTAACCGGAACCTACTAAAAATTCAATATGGCGTGTTTATCGTGTGTCAATAGGCTGCATACCGGCTATTTTGGGAAAATATTTTCTTCCTGAATGGCATATTCTGTTTAGGAGATTTAAATTCTTCAAGTGTGAGCTAACTGTATTGGAAATTTTGAACTTCGTTCCAGGGGTTTAGCTTTAACTTGTTAATTTTAGAAACTGAACGTATTAGAGACATTTTAGTAGTTCATACCACAAACATCTCACCCATGATTAACTGTAAAAAATGCCCAGATCTGGATTTAAAGTAATGCCTCAAGTTACTCAGAGCTATTTAAACATCTTGCAAATTTACTTACCAGCTCTCATTCTCTTCAGAAGCACAAGCATATGTTACTGGGAATCAGTATGGCAAATCAAACAAATCTGAAAGATTTACACAAAGGACGTCACTTGACAACATAGAGAAAATAGGGTGGAGTGACGACTTGGCCTGAATTACGTAACCATTTTTTATACAACGCAATCATTGGTGCCTGAACCGGGCAGAAAACGCGGGAAACTTGACCTGCTGGAAACAAATCCGTTCGTAAGTCTTATTTCTATCTGTTAAACATCAGTCTGAACAATGTTAGATTCTTTTTCACTCTTTAACTGCAGTAAACGTCTAGGGAAAGCAGAGAAGCCAATTTCCTTTTTAGCGTTGTGACAGTTATTGCGTCATACCATCGAGTACATACAGCATAGTTTGGCTGACATACTAAATGACGAGAGCCCAGTCTCCAGCGGCATGTTAGCCTATCTTTTGAATCTCGTAGAGTTACGAAACTTTTATATTACTACTCTGAATACGCAATTTTCTTTCCTTAAAGAATTGTAGTTAACATAAACACGCTCTAGCTTTCCAGGTTTAGCATAACACGAAATTTTGATAATAGCTATTAACTTCGAATTGATACCCCTTAGCAAAAGGTAATTAGAATACTTTCACTCGTTATTTATAACTGAAGTATCACGTTAAATTCATAGCAGTCTACTTCACACGCAAAAGTGAATGTTAAAAGCCATTGCATACCAAACATAGCAATAAATTATGGTTGCAAAATGTTAATAAGGTCACAAGTTGTGACAAGTTTTGCTTTTGCCTAAATATATTGAACAACCTTCAAACCGACGGAAAAGCTTAACATTGCAAGTAAAATTGCAGTTTTTCTCTGACTACTAAACTAATTTCTCTTCCCAGCTCTTGCTCTATCTTGGGGCTCAATGATGGAAGCCATGCCCTACCCTTTGGCAAAAGGATACATATATACATATATAACACTATTGCAATCAATAGTGAGAAAGTAAATGTGCGCGTTTTAAAAGAAAACTGGAAGCTTATCTATTGGACTTTTTAGCTGTCTATACTAATGTGCTTTATGAATTCAATGGCTTTAAAGAACAAGATTGGGTTTATTTAATTTTAAGTTTTTTATTGATTGCAGAAGAACACTCAGGAAAGTCCAAAATAGTCCCAAATTATTGCTATTCAAAAAATATATTCTGTTTCATCTACAATGCATAAGAAGGAACAAAACATCTAAATTGCAACATTGTTCCCTATTAAAAGTGATCGATAGAAATATCAATTGTCTGGGTCAAGTGAAACAATTGAAGCCCTCGTGGACCATGACAAGAACTTCATTGCTTTAATGGAGAACTTAAAAAGAGTCAAATTGAAGTTCAACAAGGCTATATTTTTTGTTCAAATTCACCAATGTGCTTTACACAGGCTAACTTCTTACAGAGCAGGGAGTAAAGCTTGATCTTTTAAAGGTAGAAGCCACAGATGTCAAAGATTTCCTCAGACTACTTGGGAGTGTAAATTACCTGTCAAAATTCTTAGCTAAGCTGTCAGATGTAGTTGAATCTCTGAGGAAATCGACACAAAAAGATGTTCCATTTCACTGGGAATTATAGACAGAAAAAGCTTATCTGACAGTCTCGAAACTTATATCTGATACTCCAGTACTCAAAAATTACAATGTAAATAAAGAAGTAATTATTGAAAATGACTTCACCTCCAAAGGAATTGGTTGCTGTTTGAAACAAAATGAACTATCAAACCCATTTGCCTTTAGAACTCCTACTCCTATAGATCAAAACTGCACACAGAGACAAAAAGAAATCCAAGCTGTGGTTTTTGGATATGAGCGATTTAAGGAGTACATCTAAGGATAAGATATGGTGCATGTCGAAACAGAGCACCAAACTCTTGTTAGTATAATGGCCAATCTCTATTTTTAGCGAACTGCAAAGAAAACCAATGAGCAGCGATTAGTGGGCATGCGCGTTAACTTTACCTCACGTTATGTGATTGGTCACCGCTGTTCGCTGAGTAGTTTAAGTTCCCTTTAACTTTTTAGCAATCGCCAGCGTATAGTTATGTAAATAACCAGGATTGAAAATAACAAACATCGACTGTCCAGCAGTTAGTTAGTGAACAGTTGCTGACTCAGGGAATCGCTTTGTCCGTATCCAATATTTGTGTCAATGATGAAGTGGTTACAGCTCTTAGTGTCTTTCACCGATATCTATTAATGAAAGACCCGAACAGAGGGGAGAGAACAAGTATAAGTGGAGAAAAAGCACATGGACAGCAAGACATACAAATCACTTCCGAAAAAGTCCCTCCATTGGCAAACACTTTCTCTTTGTTAGTTGAGAATCAGTGTCCCAGCATGCCAAGACCACAGATCCTACAAGCAGGGACCCAAAACTCAAAACCTGACCAAGGAGGAAGAAGAGTTCTACAACTGGTCTTACCAAGAAGGCCGAGAAGCAATTCAGTTTAATACGACACAAGTCATTGTAATTATAACTGATAAACTGATTTATAGGCATAAATACACAATGGTATACATATGTATATAGACTATTTTATTTATTTATTTATTCCCTTTATCCACCAGCTGATTAATTTAGTCGTATTCTTTAAGAGATTTTAACCAATTGATACATTGGCATATAAAAATTACTTTTATTCTTTCGTAGATGTCTAGGCTTGAGCACATACCAATAGCTGAAAGCGATATTTACATAGACTATTTTAGTTACATCTTAAATAAACAACTTTTCTTTATCCATCAGTTATTTAATTTAATTATTTATGAATTTTAAACCATCTGGTACAATGGCATGTAAAAGTTACTCTTAATTTTTTACAGTTGTCTAGGCTTGAGCATATAGCGTTGCCTAAGAGAGATATTTACATAGGCTTTGTTTACTAGTATTCTTTTGTAATTCATGCATTACTGTTTTTCTAAATATATATATATGTGTGTATGTATGTGTTTGTGTAATGTGTGTGTGTGGGGGGGGGGAGGAACCTTTATACATTCTGTTGTAAGACCTGCAAATTTTAGTGTGAAGAGGTAAAATCGAAACCTTATTATCTAATACATATAAATAATATATATCATGCTATATTTTATAACTCAGACATTCCACAATTCTCAACAAACTAACCTTTGCTCTTTTACTTTGTTAAAGTTTATTGATTCTGGTAAAGGCACTTAAAAATCAATTCGTCTGTATGGTTAAGTAATACTCAAGCTAGATATCTAGAAACGGTGTCTGTTATGTCATGCTTTCAGGAGAAGCTAGAAATTATTTCCATGTAGCAACCAAAAAAGGTTTTATATAATAATTAATAGGTATCCCTCTCTCAAGAGAGATAACTGTCCGCTTTAGTAGGCTGACCATGGGAAAAGTATCTCTCGAAACGAATCTCAGAAAAGCTTAAGACTGGTGACATAATGGAGGTCCTATATTCATGGCTTCTTCTGGGTCCAATAAGTCAAGAATTTTCAAGATTATAAGAGGGGAAAATGGAGATCATATCTTTCAGTTTTGCCTACCTCTGGAAATCTCTGTCTTATTTGACAGATTCAATGTGGAGAAAAAAACAACAAATAGGAAGTTATTTATTTTTATTCAAATATTTTGTTGCAATTAACAACTTCATCAGTCAAATATTTACACCTTGAAACAATAGCGACAGGCAATGAGTGAAATAAGTAAAAACTGTTTTAAGTTGTATACATTTGACTGATGAAGTTCCAAAAGACAACAAATATTTCAATAAAAGTCAATGACTAATCAGGTTGAATTTTCTTTTCCCCCCCCTCCCCCAATCCTACCATAAACTCTCCTCGCTCTCTTTCTCTCTCTCCGTTATTTTAATACGTCGCTATTTACACGTGGTTTATGAACGAGTTGAAGTTTTTTAAGTGAAAGCAAGTGGTGCTTAATGTTACAAATGCCAAGCAGACTACCTTAAGCACACACAACACTTTTTAATGTGGAAACCTTTACCCTGCCTAATTTTTCTGCTGAAAAACGCATCGCTCGTCACGGGGTTAAACAAGGAGCGAGTTCCTCAGTGATGGACCAGGCTGGGGTAAAAAAATGTACTACTGGGACAAATTCCTCCAACCTCCAAACCCTAGAGGCTTTCCGTAATGAGAATAATTCTCAAATAGGCCCTCTAGATTGCAAAGTTATGAGCCAAATAACACAGAAAAAAAGACAGAAATGGACACGGAAGGAATACAAACAAGTCATGAAAGCTTATTACCAGGCACTTGAGCAACCATCTAATGAGAATAGCACAACCCAAACCTGCAGGTATGGAGAAGGATGAATTTTGACAACAGAACTAACATAGATGCAAACAAACTAGCAAATGTAAGGAGAGACATATTAAAAAATAAAAGATTAACGGAAACGGAATTAGAAAGAATTAGAAAACAATTTACTACTAGTTGAACAGAAAGGATGTAGAAGGGGTTCGTATGGTTGCAAAGACCAACTTCTTATAAACAGAATGATTCTTGAAGATTGTAAAACTGAGAGGAAGAATTTGAGTACTACCTGGATAGACTACAGAAAAGCTTTTGACAGTGTTCCTCATAGTTGGATTATTAAAGTAATGCAAATCTATAAAGTTTTACCAGATCTAATCAAAGATATGAAACACAGCATGAATACACGGCAAACAACAATGATACTTAATTTATCCTCTGGTTGCATAGCAAGAAATCCTATTAAAATTTAAAAATGGTATATCTCAAGCAGACTCATTATTTCCCCTCCTATTCTATTTATCTCTTGCACCTCTCAGCAATCTACTAAATCACACAGAATTTGGATACGAAAATAACAAGAGACGACTAAATCATCTATTCTACATGGATAACCTGAAACTATACTCCAAGAATGATAATCTGTTAGAAGGACTTTTGAACACAGTAAAGATATTAAGTGACGACATTAAAATGTAATTTGGATTGGACTAATATGCCAAAGAATCCTTTAAAAGGGGAATACTGACAAATACAACAAGCGTAAACCTAGATGATACAACGATAATTCAAGAACTCGATCAAGAAGACACATATAAATATTTAGGCATAGAGGAAGGCAATGGTATCAAATATGCAACAATGAAAGTCAGGGTCAGAAAAGAATACTATCGAAGAATTAAGATGATCCTGAAAAGTGAGCTGAATTCACCCAATAAAATCACTGCCATTACCACTTTGGCAATACCAGTAGCAACGTACAGTTTCAATGCAATTAACTGGCAAATGAAAGAAATCAGAAAAATGGATGCCAAGACGAGAAAGATAATGACAGTGCATAGAGTGAGTCATCCTAAAGCAGATGTAGAAAGGATATATTTGCCAAGAAAGGAAGGAGGCAGAGGGTTGATTCAATTGGAATGTGCTTACAAAACAAGCACTGTAGGTTTAGAAATGTATCTGAAAGAAACAAAAGATAAGCTGTTGAAACAAGTATACAAACATGAAAGCGACAAGAAGTTATATTCGATCCAAAAAGAGGCTTATGAGTTTGAAAAGGAAATGGGATTGCAAATGGAGAGTAGTGAAAATGAAAAAGCCATGCCAATTACAAAGAAAGTGAAATTTCTAAAAGAAACAGTAAAGAAAAAGATTATGATCAACATGAAAGAGAGATGGAAAGAGAAACCGGTACATGGACAGTACCCAGAGAGAATTGACAGAGCAGATGTTGACAAAGAATTGACACATAAATGGTTACAAAGCTCAGGATTGAAAGCGGAGACAGAAGGTCTGGTGATAGCTGCACAAGATCAGAGTTTAGCAACACGATACTATCAGCACAAAATTATTAAAAATGGAGCTGACCTGAAATGTAGATTATGCCATGAATTTGATGAAAGTGTGGAGCACATTATACCTGGCTGTCCTGTTCTAGCCAAAAAGGAGTATTTAGAAAGACATGATAAGGCATTGGCATATATTCACTGGAAGATTTGCAAATACTACAAGATTCAAGTCAGTGACAAATGGTATGAACATAAACCAACCAAACTTGCTCAAGGAAATGATGTTACAGTATTATGGGATATGCCTATTAACACAGACAAAGAGATCAAAGCAAACAGGCCGGATATCGTAATCAGGGATAAATCAAAGAGTATTTGTACTTTAATTGATATGGATGTACCATCAGAAAGAAATGTTGCGACAAAGGAGATCGAGAAGATTCCAAAATACAAAGATCTCGAAATAGAAATCAGCAAAATGTGGAACACTAAAACGACTGTCATCCCAGTTGTAATAGGAGCTCTTGGACTTATTAGAAAAGGAATAAATCGATATATTGAACAAATACCTGGTAATATTAGAATCGAAGAACTGCAGAAAACGGTACTTTTTGGAACTGCATATTTACTAAGAAGAACTCTATCTATAACTTAGCCCCAAGATCATAGGTTGATCCCAGCATATTCAAGGGACTGAAGTACACAAACTTTGTAAAGCATTTTTTTCTAATAATAATAATAATAATAATAATAATAATAATGATCAAAACAATAATAATCCTCGTCATCTTTTGTTTCTCCAATCATAAACAGCATTAGTAGTTGTATTATGTATAGTTTTCTGTATATTCTTGCATATGAAATAAATGTAAATGTATATCATTTCCCAAAGTTTTTAACTTCCTAACCATATCATTAATTTTCTGGGACCTTGATAAAGTTTGTGACTTCCTACTTTTATTGTACTATACACAGAATGTATTCTGAAAATTTCCCCAGTAAAAATTTCCAAGACTGAACCCCAAAATTATCTTTACTCTCCCATCGAGCAATCTTTGTTGGAACAGCTCATCGGGGATAATTCTCCAGAGACAAAAAACTAACAGAGCAATTGAATTAATACGATAAAGAGAAATGAGAAATTAACACTCTTAATGATCGTCCGGTAAAGACTGTCCTGTAAATAGAAATGAAAAAGTATTATTCTTAACGATGGTCCAGTTTTTCGTCAAGTACTTTCAGCCTGTACTTTCTTTACTTCATAGAAAATACACTTTAAAAGTGGTAGTCAACAATGAAATACAATCTTCTTTAAAATGTCTTTCTACTTGTTTGCTTCTATTTTACAAAATGACAGTTTTTTTATGTTATTTAATAGTAAGGTTGACATATGTACATCAATTTCGATATTTTTGGAGCCAATGTAATCCTATTTTTATATGACGACTGAAGAATGATAAATGTTGATTATCTCGATTTTTCCTTATTTACAATATCATTTATCTAGGTTACTAAGCACAGTTCCTGCTATCTTTCTTTCTCCCAGGGTTTACTGTACAAATAACGGACATAGTTACTCTTTGATTTTCACGCATAGTACTTTCTAAGCAGTACTTTTGTTACATCTTCGCTTTCCATGTATTTCAAGCTCGTTAAAACAGAAAGATATTGGTGCATCGAATGTCAAACTGGAATGATCAAATTCACTGAGATTTTCAGGTTTGATACCTGCATTTTTAATACAGATGAGGTTTTACAGCTTTTTGAAGAGCACTTATTCATAATTATATTATTCCTTCCTTCCTTTTCTTTCTTTTTTATTGTTTGTGGGAACAACAACAAAATAGGAAGTTCGTGTTGTCTCTCAGGTATCAAGAGCCATTGTAGAAAGGGCTTCCTTTAATATTGCCACTTAATGACAGCAATGTTAAGAACCATCTATTTCTCCATCTATTTCTTCATCAAGTATACAACAGCAAACACAGGCACTACATAATCCAACGATACACCATTCATCCTCCAGCTCCTTCAATCGCCTTTTTCTTACTTCTGCGTTGTTGTAAATTGTCTGTGGTTGTGTGATTACAACAGGGTTTCTGTCATTCAGTGAATAGTCATTTACTGACGAAGGAGAGCTAGAAGAATTGACATCGGTTTTTTCTTCAGACGACCTAGTTCCAAGGTTATTATTAATGTCGTTTTGTTCTGGTTTTTCATCGAGTTGGCCATTTGGTGATGTACAAAATGCATCCAGATTGTTTTTATTATACATCCGAGGTTGTGTATCGTCATTGCTCGAGATTGGTGTTACCTTAGTAATCATTGTAGAAAAGGATACAGGAATTCAAAGATTTCGAATAAAAATTTGAGGCCTATTGCCAATGCCATTGACTGAAGAAGCAAATATATATAGAGAAAAATACATGCTTTTAAAAGTTGTCCTTTGAATCCATAATATATAGTGCCTGAAATCCTTCGTTCCCAAATCGATCATCTGTCTGTGCTTCACTTGTGTTAAAATCGTGCATAACATCCGAACGTTGAAGTTCGTAGCAACATTTAAATTTTCCTATTCACTTTAGATTGATGGTGTTCAAGTTAATACTTTCCACAACTTGAACGTCATCAATAGCCTAATGACAATGAAAATTCTTATTTCTATTGGCGCCAATTACTTTCATCCTGTATTAGAGTTCAGAAGAAGCTACAATTCTATTCCTGTGTCTTTCTATATCCTGTTATCTAGACACCTTTGCCTTCATATCAACTTTAAAAGCTATTGATTGCTTAGAAAATGGTAAGTTAATAATTTGTTTATCATATCAAGACCACAAAAGCCGGTACCAATTTTAAGGTAGAATACAGACATAGCAACAACAAAACACAACTGAATACTGGAACTTCTCTAAAGGATGAAATTCACCGAACTGCTATACATAATCAAGAATTTGAAAACCATCCAGCAATCAATTATTCTATATTATATATTATAAATAAAAACACATTTTTAAGACAATGTTCGTCATTAAAGCTGTTTATGAATTAGTTTAAAGCTACGATGTCTTCTTTTGATTAATATATTTTATCTTGTAATTTGAAGTGAAATATCTATGTCTGATAAAGTAGTTAATAATTATATATATTACTAAAAAAAATTATTATCATTTACTTTTAATCAAACAAATAGGTTCTTACAGATACATATCAATGTATAACGAAATCATACTTAATACAAGTTGTTAATTATAAATGATACAATAACTAAGGATAACTTTAAAATGGGTAAGGTATAACAAAGTGAGGTGATGATAGATAATAATTAACGTTTTAGGAAGACGCGATGAATAGAGGTGATTGGAAGAAAAGGACTAGCCTACCCCTCTATTGGGATAGCGGCCTCTCAAGGTGAGCAAGGTGAAAAACGTATTAAAAAGTGATAAGATCATTTGTTACAAACTGAAAAGAGTAGGTCAACTAAACATGTTGAAAAATGGGAGCAGAAATCATCTAGTCTGGTGTTCATCACTTATGGGTATATCATATGTAACCTAGTAATCCATTTACCCTTGTTAAAACGGCAATCTGTCTTCCACTTGTCTTATGGCATAATACCATTTAGATCTCTTTCATAGCCCTGTCAACAAAATGGCGAATTAGGTAAGAAATCTTAAGTCCTTTTGAAATTTCTGATCTGTGTTTCTCAAATCTAAGGTGCAATGAGGGCATAAAACAGGCATTAGCAATGTGTACGAAATTCAGAGGTATAAACCACATCATCATCATAATCTTGCGGCCTCAGCCGAGATAGAATTAATTACACCTTTCCAGTAAACCCTATCGGTCATAGCTGTTAGGTCCTCCTTGGCGATGGCAGTGTCCCTGCATATGATGTCTGGAAAGGTGAGCTTGCGAGACCGCTTGAGTGATGATGGGTGCCTCCATAATATCAACGACGATACAAGTTCATATAAGGCAGATGCACAGTGTCCGGCAAACTGGACGCGTCTCCTTTGGACTAAGGTTGATATCCTCAACCAATTAAAAACAAATACACTAAACCAAGTATCATTAACCATGAAATTTACGGTGACTACTAAAAACAAGGTTGAAAATTTCAGTTCAAATTTTTAATTCTACACCAACAGACTTCAAAAACGAGATAAAACAAAACTCGAAATAGAAATAGAAATAGAAATTATTTTCTCAATGTCAATAATTAGCGTTCTTTTTAAGGAATGCAAACAGTCAGAGGTTCCAATTCGCACTGATAAGTTGTGGGACAGCAAAATACGTGTCTCCAGATTAAACTATTTATTTGTCTAAGTGTTTTTTTAACTTTTTTTCAAAGATTGGACTATTTTTTTCATGTCAGTTCCTAAGAGGAAAATACTAACGAATTAGAGCGAAAAAAATGTTTGGAAAAGGTTGGGTTTGTAGCCTATGCAAATTCTCTAGCCGGTGGTTACATGTATTGCCATATGATGACCAAAAAATGCTGTTCTTTCTTTGGAATTTAAATCTAATTTCGAAAAGTAAAAAGGTGGAGGAGATTTCAGGGAAGGTACAGTAACGTTTTTATCGGTTTAGTTATATAGTGAAGAGAAAGTTTGACTACAGTAGTAAAATAAAAGTGGTTAAATGGAGGGAGGAGGGGGACAGGAGCATAGCTAGTTGGATCGCATGAAGAAATATATGAAGGAAAGGAATTTGGTACGGAAGAAGGTAGTGTACCAAGGAGATTGGAAGAGGCTGGTCTTTAACCACATGAAATTGGGAAACGACAAACAAGAAGAAGAAGAAGAACACAATGTAGTTTTGAAAGAAGCAACTAAGAAAAACATTGTTCTTTAAAAGAAATCTGGTTGAAATTTATGCTAAAATGTTTCAGTTCTTGATGGAAAAGTTTATACTGACAGTGGTGTCACCAGGTTTGTATTAAATTCAAAAATTATTTTGTGTTGGTTTTTTTTTTAATTTTGACGTAATTTTGACGTAATTTTTTGTAATTTTGACGTCCCTTCCTTAATGTCATTCCTTGTTTTAAAGTTCGAAATTCATAAGAAATTTAACTCCATTTTATAAAGCTGTTGTGACGTCAAATCTAATGCAGTTCAAACACGAAAAACTCTTACAAAATGAGAACTTCAGAGTTAAAGTCCTGAAAAAAGCGAGCAGAGAAGAACACCTGGATAAGACTGATTACCATAAGAGAGTTTAAGCTACTAACTTCCATAAATATGAAATGCGCCAATATTACAGAAGTCTGGGAACAAATTCTCATGGATGATTCCTTGCACAAATATTGTGCTCAATAGCAACCTTCTGATTGTAATAATGGAGCCTATCTATAGAGTTACGATTAAGTCTGGTAAAAGACACGCAATAGCTTTTTATGGTCTTAAGGCATTTCGTAATGTCTGGCTTACTTAGCTTCCTTCATAGGTTTCCTCGCTATGGTACTAAAAAAAGCTGTCTTTGGTATCATTCAGTCCTTATTTATCAGATCGAGAAATATTTGTCACATTCGATGGAATTTTTTCTGTTGAGTATTCCATTTACGCTGGCGTTCCTTGATGTACTGTTTTAGCTACAATTCTCTTTCTTCTTCACATCATTGATCTTCTCGGCAGCATCTTTTTGTTCATACACACACATTTTGCGGACGATTTGACATCTTATCTTCACAAGCTCAAGAAATGAACAGGGAAGTAGCTGGTCTCTTTTACTGACCCAAAAACACAACTGATCTTTTTCAATATCAAGCTGATTTGTTACATACCTATATATGCGAAGATCATTCTGATGTTAATATTGTATCTCAATAAACCTATTGTCTTTACATATATGGAGTATTGCTGTCACATCCAAACAACCGTGATTCTACTCTTTAATCTTGGTCTTGTCAACGAAAGAGGAGAGATTAATAGAGATTTTACTGTAGAAATTATTCTTTCGATGTTTAACGGGTTCTAATTTAGGATTTTTATCAGATCCCAGTTTTTTTTAGCCAAAATTTGGACCTTAGGGTGCTTCATTTTTTTCAACTAATTTTGCTAACCTTACAACAGGACGGGAAAGTAAAAAATCCAACCATATTTTCAGTAAACATTATATACTTATCTAGTTATAATACAAGCTTTTAACAAAGAGACAGAACTAAGAAATTGGTCTCAAAATAAACCATCAAAAATATTTCTGTCTTCAATACCTTCAATTTCCCTATCTCCTTCCTTATCCGATACTGAAAAGGACATCATAGGAGACACCCCTTCCTCGTCTAGGAGAGGAGTCTCTACCGTCTCATTTTAATTGACAATATGGAAGGGGGGGTTGAGGAACGACATAAATTGCTATACTTTCTGGCTTTATTTTCTCGTCCTTACTACCACAAGATATCCCACTTTCTCGATATGTCTTTCATCATACGAAGAACACCTCCATCTCTAGATATTTTTCGGTAGGCTTAACCAGCCCCACGACTAATCAAAGTGAAGCCGCCTTTCAAGGCGAGTTTTTAATAGTCGTTACTAAGCTACAGCTCTATATTCTCAGCGCTTTCTAATCACATATTTTCTTCTCTTTTCACGTTGAATTTGAATGCTTTTCCGGACCAGCATGTACAGTCCGCTAAAATCCGTTCCGTTAAGAACAGTATCCAAGGCAATATCTTTTTGTTACCGAACTGCTTTTATGAAATCATCGTTTGCTTATGTTGTCAAATTATCGCAGAAGAGGAAATACTCATTAAGGTCAGCGAAAGCTTTAGCGAGTGTGTTACTATACATACCACTTCAAGGAAAGCGTAGTGTCTGATGATACCTTAGGCTGCCAATGACGTCTACATGTTCGTCATACCTGAAATTTTATCTTTACTGATTGTGATCACAGTCCCCCGAAAAATCATGGTAGGTTTCACTATTCCTAAAGGAAATAATCAGATTTGAAGTGTGGTTTCTCCGTTTATCCAGTCCGCTACTAGGCTGAGCTATCCATACTGTTTAATCACGTTGCTCCTTTACCTTGTTCACGGGTATTTCATACATTCGTCTATTCGCAATAACGAACTGGAGAGGGATTTGATCAACATTCATACTTTTCTCAAATGAAAATCTTCTCCATTTCTGACCAGAAGAAGACTTATCATTCGAATATTAAATAAGCTTCTCAAGCAAATTTGAGTGCCATTTCATGAATGCTGGGATGTACTTTTTCACTTCCACTTGTCGTTTTCGTTGAATACTCAGCAGAAGAACTTTGTTGTCTTCTGTTTTTGTAAAACATTGACGATAGTTGAATTCGGCAGCCTCCTACATTTGGCCTTTGTTGAAGATGGATTTGGTTGGTCCGAACATACAATCATTTAAAATGAATCTTTTTCCTGCTTCGCAAAACTTATCATAGAACTTGGTAAACAAAGTTTGTTTTTGTCTCTTCGTCAGCTTTTTCTAAACAACTTGTTTTTCAAGTCTTCAGTGTACTTGTGATAAAAACCTTTTACCTTCCATTTCCATCTCTTGACCATACTTTTATATACATTATACTTCTTTCCTATGTTCCTGCTGATCATAACATCGTTCAAATCGTTCAACAGATCGACTTTTTCCTTCAAGCTATAGCTCTTTCATGGATGAGGAATTTTTGGTAGTTCAGCAGCTTCAGTACCAACAATACGTTTCTCCGCCAGCCATTTGACAGTCTTTTGAATATTATCTTGCGTATTATATCCAATAACCATTTGACTTAGGTTCTTTGGGATTTAATCAGATTCCACATTTGTTTTTTGATTTGTTCTTACACCGAACGTCATGCATTGTAAGGGCTTGCGATGTTTTTAGGCTCTTGTTGCAGACGCTTCATACGAACTGATCATCTGTACCACTTTCTGTAGGCACCACATTCACCAACACTCCATGATAAGAAATCTCTCCAGGAAATCCAAAATTGAATCAAGATGTTTGCTTTCGCTTGGTCATTGAGTCGTTGCACTCTCTGAGAACCTCCAGTTATCTCTTCTATTTACGTTTAGAAAATGGAAGAAAATTGTTCATATCTATTCTTCGAATATATTGCAAAATGGCTTGCTTGACCTGACTAAGTTCGAGTGAATTCGGGCATTGTTTAATGCTAAAGTAAATGTAACCAGCAGCCATTGTTACTTTTTGCAAAAAAGAAGTCGTTGCAGTTTTCTTTTCGTGCGAAAATTGTTTTATATATTTTGTTTGCCTTTGAAAGTGACTGTGAGTAAAGAGGTGCTTTTCATTTTCACGAAATAATATTCTTGTAGTTGCTCATGCTCATATCTACAGGTACATCAAAGCAGATAGATAGATAGATAGATAGACAGACAGACAGATAGATAGACAAATAGATAGATAGATAGATAGATAGATAGATAGATGAATAGATCGATAGATGGATAGATAGATGGATGGATAGACATATAGATAGATAGATAGATAGATAGATAGATAGATAGATAGATAGATAGATAGATAGATAGATAGAGAGATAGATAGATAGATAGATAGATAGGATACATTTCCAGAGGCATAATCCGGCCTCTGGAAAGGTAGGATGCTAAGGACGCAACATCAAGTTTTTGTCTTGGGCTTCTTATACAAAAAACAATGTTATTACATCAGCTTTAAAATCCATATTGATGCATAAATGTTATTTTTTACAGTTAAAAATTGGTGTGTCACAAAATGTCAAATTGATAATTTTTCGAATCGAGTTCACTTGCTTATGAAGGAGTTGCTTATAGAAAAATTGTGTACTGGTCAGATATATATTCGTTTGTATTTATTACAATTTATATATTGTTCTATTTTTGATATTTCCTATGTTGCCTTTTTTAACTGCAAATTAACATAATTCAAATAGGACAAACCGAAGTCGTATGTACTGGCATGCTTGTTTATGAATCAACGTAACCATCACGAGTGTTCAGTTGATAATTTAGTATTGTTTGTCTACTGATATCCTGTGTATTGTTATTCTGTTTATGATACCATGATAGGATGATATCTTTGGTACATGATACTGTGTTTATGCTGTCAAGTAAGTGATTTGTTATACAAATTTTCTTAGCAACTGACACGTTCCTTAAGTGTTTACCAGAAGTGTTGAAAATTGCGATGAAAGAAACATATTAAACACAAAGGTATCAGCAACAGTCTCTTAAGATACATGACTGCACCGAACCAAATGTAAGAATATATTGAATATAAAGCCAGACAGTAAATAAATTCACAGAAAGAAAAACAAGTCTATAAAATAAGGAAGGATGCTTTGTATAATCAATTATACAAAGGTTTTAAAGCCCGTTAAGGCTCATAGTAGTAGTGGTACTTAGTAGTAGTTAAAATTCCAATAAATCCATGTTATGCTAATCCAGTTAGAATAAGTCGTTGGTCAGATATCTTCGTTGAATTCACCAGAACAAAGAGTATGTAGGTCATGACCTCACGTGATACAATCAAATAGAGTGCCATTTCTAATTTATGTCAACCAATGTTCTTATATTTTTGATATATAAGTAAGGACTCAGCACACGAAGTTCTATCATAATGTAAACACGAACGGAGACAGATAAGGGTGCTAGGAAGTCGAAAAAGCACATGCATGTTTTATATCAAAAGATTTTTATACCAAGTCCAGCCCATGGAGACCTCAAAAGAATTATGCCACTTGTTTTTTAAAATGATTAACTCAATTTTGTTTGGTAGCTCTCTTCTACCGAACTAAGCTTTCCGTATTTATTGATTTCGCCTTCTTATCTATTCTTTACAACTTTTTGATCTGGTTAAGCAGTAGGTTATTGTTTCTAGCACTTTGTTCTTGAAAAACACTCCTCTTCTATATTGCTATGACGATAGTATCATCCTTTTATAGTTTCTTTCACTTTAAACAGATGTTTTTAATTAAGCCTAGAATCTACATTTAATTAGTATTTCCTTGTATTTTCGGAAACCCTTTTCTACTTCTGCTAGGAACGGTGATGATTCCTTCCTGTTGGAATATTTAATAATATTTGCTGTAGGTTTTAAATTCTCTGCTTGTGCTCTTTTCCTTGCAATATTTTCATCTTGAAGCAGCTTTATCTCACGCAGGTCCGAATAGTTTGTATCTTTTCATTTATCTATTCATTGAGCAGTATTCCCACAAATGAGATCATTGACCACTATTTTAATATTTGGTCCTGGTACAGTATCAATTAAAACGACTCAGAGGAATTATCATTAAAATACTCCGACGAGCTTTTCTTACCGGTACCATTTCTTTTTGACGCTTCTTACATAGTTCGTTTCTCTCGAAGTCTTCATTCTCATGCATTCTTTCGGGAGTCTCCTGATTTTGCAGTTCAACTCTCGATCTCCCGACTCTCATTGAAATCACCCGATTCTCAAAGAAATCTCCAGATTCCTTAAGAAATTGGCCAATTTGTCTTATTTTTTCATTTCTTCGCGTTGTTTCCATTACTCCATCTTGGTTTTGAAATCAGCCGAGATTAGGTTCTTATATTCTATGTTATCTAGACGCGAAATAACATGTCAGATACGTCTATCATTTTCTAGTTTTTCTTGTAAGATCAAAATATCAAACAAAATGATGAATTATATTATCAATTAATGTTATTATTGATTATATAATCACTAATATCATTCTCTGTAAAGGTTGATTTTAAGCCGAAAAACGTCTTATTTCAGAGTGAAATCTGCAGAGCAAACCCCCAGTTGTATTTGGTTAAGTCTGCCGATTTTCAGACATTTGAACTTGGACAGAATGAACTCATTACTTTTGAAGGCCTTCGTACCTCATATAATTTCACTCCCGTCAAGTCTAACGCAAACTCTAACCTTGTCCTTTAACACTTTTTGTTTATTTTCTTTTTCCTTAACAACTCCATACCCTAAGTGGATTTACACTTAGTATGACATTTAACTATTAAAAAAATAGTAACACAAATCACAGGTTGTTTTTAAGTTTAAATGTCAAGTTTTCAAAAGATATTTATTTCGAAAATCTATGTGACACAACCATGGATTAACCTGCAAAGTTGTGCAACTGCGACGTGAGCAATCATTGTTATGAGGGTTTTCAAAACATTGATTTTCTCATTAATCGAGAAATTAGACCCCTTCTACTTCTCTCCTCTTTCTCTTTTTTGTTTGGTAACGGCAGGTACTTGCATTTAGTATGGCCACTCCCTTCCAATAAAGACTGAACATAAGTTTGGAATATTTAATTGCAAGAATATTCTCTGTTCAATACTGGCCATTATTTGTTTCATACTGAAGACAAACATATTTCATTCAGAAACCAAAAAAGTGGGGAAATTTCAGGGCTATTTTATTTGAGTCACAGGTAATCGACATGTCTCCGAAGTTTAAAGATGACAAATAATGAACAAAATTTTAATTGTTTTACCAAATTGATTTACTTCAGAATATCGACCAAACCAAAAATAAGAGACTTTTGACAAAAGATGCTAAAACTTAACAAAGATTTCCGCGTGTTGTAACATGTATATATCTTTTTTGAAGTCAAAAGTTATGAAAATTGGATGTTCTCAACATTTACAGTATTGGCTGGAAGAAAGAAACGTTTGGTTATGAGAACAGAAGTCATTTGTACAAAATCCAATAGAAATTTTTACTGCCTTTAGTTCTTCTTATATACTAGTACACTGGTAACATTCATACCGCCACAAGCAATGGATCTGGCAACTAAACTAAAAATTTGAAAGCTGAATCCAAAAGCACATCTGTGTATGAAAGTTGCGACATAGTAAATCATTATGACATATTTTCAGGTTAATTAGAAACTTTTTTGATATGAAAAAGAAAGAGTTTTAGCTTTCATTAGGTTGGCTTTTCAGCACTTTCTATTCATGCCATCCTATACTGTGAGTATTCACCCATCCAAGCCCCAGGCCACCACGCAAAAACATAGTTACACGGACCGATAAACTCTTCTCTTTCCTTCTTCTATAAAGAGGTTTACACAGGCAAACTTGTCAACACAGACATTCATAGTTGAACACAGGCACTTGAAAAAAATTCAATCTCATGTAATTTTATTTCCCAGAGCAGGGATAGAAAAAGTAGCCTAGTGCTAAATCAGATCAAAAGGTTGTAAAGAATAGATAAGAAGGCGAAATCAATAAATACGGAAAGCTTAGTTCGGTAGAAGAGAGCTACCAAACAAAATTGAGTTAATCATTTTAAAAAACAAGTGGTATAATTCCCTTGAGGTCTCCATGGGCTGGACTTGGTATAAAAATCTTTTTATATAAAACATGCATGTGCTTTTTCGACTTCCTAACAACCTTATCTGTCTCCATTCGAGTCTACATTATGATAGAACATCATGTGCTGATTCCTTACTTATATATCAAAAATATATGAATATTGGTTGACATAAATTAGAAATGGCACTCTATTTGACTGTATCACGTGAGGTCATGACCTACATACTCTTTGTTCTGGTGAATTGAACGAAGATATCTGACCAACGACTTATTCTAACTGGATTAGCATTACATAGATTTATTGGAATAAAAATGTATGTTGTTCACTTTGAAACCGATACAAAAATCACGTTAACACATAACATAGGTTAAAATTCGATCTGAAAAAAAAAAAATTCTGTTGTTACAACCAGCAAAGGCCAACATTTACTTGCTGAATTCTAATGTAATACAAATCCCTTGTTACGTCCATTGTCTCCTAGCTAAACCATTCGTTAAAATTTACTTGTCACTTATTCGAACATCCCATTTTTTATTTGAATTGCTTGTTTACTTAATTCCACCTAAATTACAGTCATGTACCTCGATGTGTAAGACAAACAATTATTTTCTTTACTTCTGTGTAGGAAAAAAAGCTCATCTCTCAACTTGTTTGGATGCTCTCCCTCATTAAAACTCTTTTCAGTCTCACTACTACTACAAGCCTTAATTGCTTTGCAATCTTTGTGGAATGGATTTTACAACGCATTCGTCCCCGTTTTATTGACTGGTTTTCCTTTTTTTGAATGTATTCATTATCTGACTAAATATGTAATCTGATCTCACATTTGCTTCGGTGCACTTTTGTGTCTGGACAAACTCTCGCCAACACCTCTGTGTGTTTATGTTTTTTTGAACACATTTGTCAACACTTTTGCAGGAAAAAATACTTCAGGGACTGTGTCACTTGATAAGAAAACTTGTGTGGGAAATGACTGTTACCGTTGAGTGTGTAGTCAGAATACGAGAGAGTGAGAATATATATACTGAGAATCCAATTCTATCATCTTTTTCTATGGAAGCTAGGAACACGTGAGTACTAAAATCAGGATACAAAAACTAATTATTACATTGTAAAAATTATCAATATACATGGATTATTAATACAATATCGGTTACAAAATTACACGAAATACTGTGTTGTACAAGATTTTGTAATATAATGTAGAATGACAATTACATAAAGGTAGTAACATCAAAAATGACCTTTCAGCCTCTCTGAGCTATCCACTATATTTTACATCATATTTCTTTAACTTCATTAATTCATATTTAATTTTTCCTTGTTAATACTTTTTACCTGTACTTTCATGTTGGTTTGCAACTGGTGAGTTTACAAAACTCTTATGACATACACAATGTCTTTCAAAGTAAAAACTAAACTCAANTCAATATACATGGATTATTAATACAATATCGGTTACAAAATTACACGAAATACTGTGTTGTACAAGATTTTGTAATATAATGTAGAATGACAATTACATAAAGGTAGTAACATCAAAAATGACCTTTCAGCCTCTCTGAGCTATCCACTATATTTTACATCATATTTCTTTAACTTCATTAATTCATATTTAATTTTTCCTTGTTAATACTTTTTACCTGTACTTTCATGTTGGTTTGCAACTGGTGAGTTTACAAAACTCTTATGACATACACAATGTCTTTCAAAGTAAAAACTAAACTCAAATAGCCAGTACACTCGACATTTATAGGGGAGGATACAGGAAGGGTACTTTACGCACTTCCACAAACCAGCTATTCCCACCAACACAAAGACACAGTGCAAAGCCCTGGAGAAATATCAAAGAGGGAAAAACAGGAAAACAGCAAGTAAGGACTGAACTAATAGAACGTAAACTACTGATATAATAAAAAGCAGACAAAACCACGCCTAGTTGCAATTGCCCGTGATTCACAAGTATACGTTATGTAATATGATTCCGGAACGTTGTGACAACAACAATTACTTGACATCATAAACGCATCATCCTGTACCAAACGTACCAACCTATCATATTAACGTAAACAGAATAAATATACATAGACTAGTACTAGAAGAACACTATTAATATATCAACAAAACATTCATGATGGTTAATTTGACAGTTTGAATTTTTAAAAAATTATGTCAATACACTCGGGCTTCGAATTTGGTTTCTCCGGTTTTATGTTAATTTTCTGTAAAAGATGGCATCACTGCATATAATAAAAGTAAAGGTACTGGCAGCTTGTAATAAATATAAAGAGTATCAAATCTAGCTAGTAACATTGAAAGAATAATATATATATATTTGGTCATTGGCAGGAGCAAAGGGAAAAAATATTAAGAGTATTAGCACTTAACCACTCAGACAAACACACACACATACTCACACACACACACACACACACACACACACGAACAAACAAACAAATACTGGTTTTACAAGTGGGTACCAAATATGAATGTAAAGAAACACGTTTGATGTATCATGGAGTTTAGTTTATATGCTTCCACCTATGAAACGTTTAATACTACCTACTTAGACAGACCGATAGACAGACAGACACAGGCAAACAGTTACATTTGTATTTATTAAGCCACTGTTTAGATTTCAAGCAGATGTTAACTTTCATCAGTTCATTTTGCATATTGGTTCTTGTATATGGCATGCACTTGAAAAATATCTGAATTTTTAAAATTCCAGCTACATAATATATATTTTAAGGAAAACAGACGCCCACGTGTTACCCAGTTAAAGTGACTTGAAGAATAGAGCAGTTCATCTTCAGTATCAGATCATACATCAACTGGAATCTTGTGTAAAATAAGAAACCTTGCAAGTGGGAAATTTCTTGGAAGAGAACTTTTAGAAAATAAGGAAAGAAAAATAACTTAAAATACAAATGTAACTGAGATGGATTTGAGCATTTACCAAAAAAGGTTCTCTGGCAGTGTTCTTTATCTCATCATTTTTGCAGCAAAATCCCTATCCGATTTGCTATATTTTCCTTGATCCCCAAAGTATCACACCTAAAACCTATACGGAATACATATAACCTCCAACAGAATTACGACCAACGTTAGAAGACAGGAATGGGCCATTCCTGTGAAATACGTGGGAACGTAATACAGGGATAATGATTTTTAAGTTATCAATCGAGCGACATTTTCAACTTGTTGAGTTCACTCCAAGACCTTTCGTTTAGGATACTTAATAGTTATTGACAATGAATTCTGTTCATTTAAAGCACTGTGTATATACAGCAATATATTATAGCGTCATTATTATGCAATTAAGAAGAAAAAATGCAATTCACTTCGTTATTTCAATTCATCCAGATTATATTATTTGTTTTCATTGAACTATCTTTAAAAGTGATGTTAAGTCTTAGTGTGCATGATATGTCTTTCACCTTGACTGCCTTTAAAAGTTTCGATGTGTGTCATTGATAAAAACTTGTTTATTTCCTTTGCAGTTTCATAACTATGTTCTGTAAGGGAGAGTCCATTCACTAATTGTTTATCTTTTCCTTGCAAAAGACTACGAAGCATTGTGAATTTCTCGACTTGACTTAGGTCTTCGTTTGTGTGAACACTGTCATTAATCGATTCTTTTAAAGGCGTATGGTGAAGCTTTTCTCCAGTGAACGTTTTCAAGGAAATCTTTGGGACTTTGGACTGCCTCTTCCACATGATTACGAATTACTATGAGAATGTACGACAGAACTTTCTCCCTTGTTACTATTCTTAATCGCAAATGACAAATTTAATGTTTACTTCTGAGATACTTTCTTGTATCGACGAGTTTAACCCTATTTCTTTTAAGAATGTGACTAGATTATCGGGATCGAGAGTGGATACAATTTCATTACTCAATTTTTTAAGCTCCTTTGATCGTTTCTTAGAGCTCTGTTTAGTTGAAAGGAATTTTGGCCCTGTTTCTTTGATAATTCCTTGATGTACCAGTAAATTAGCTTTAATCAATCCTTTTTCTGAAATATGACCATCTCCCAATAAGACGTTTTGATTGTTTTCACGACATCATCCTCTATTGCGAACTAGCGATATCAGAAAATAGTGTTTACTCTCAATAGAACACAATAAAAGAACTCATAAAAACAAATAAAACAACAATAAACTCCACAATAAGTGATCCTGCTCGGTATGACCACCTAAAGACCTTGGGGTATTTTTCCTAGACGCTTGTATAATTAATAGTATATAGTAGATTACTGTCCCTCAAAATCCAACTCCACTTCCACGCAGTGAGGGATGGGCAACATCAAGGATGGTTAACGGAGCTCTGGTAAAACTATGAGGGCTAATCACCCCATGGTGGATGAAAAAGATTACGACAACCACATTTGTGGTCGGGAGGTTTGACTTACAACCTCCAGGCTGAATTAAGTAAGTAAGTAAGTAGATTACTAGACTCAAAATTGTAAGATAAAAGTGTTGATACAAACGTACCTTTCTCTATTCTTCTAGGTTATATTCTCAACAAAAAATATCATACGATATAAGATCTACGGTCACATAATAATATGTAACTCTGAACTTTGTGAAAGAAAAAGTAATAAAGTTAAGCAAACGTTCCAAATTTATGGCTCGAATACAAACAAAAGCATTCATTTACAAACTGCAAAAGCNTTTTAAGCTCCTTTGATCGTTTCTTAGAGCTCTGTTTAGTTGAAAGGAATTTTGGCCCTGTTTCTTTGATAATTCCTTGATGTACCAGTAAATTAGCTTTAATCAATCCTTTTTCTGAAATATGACCATCTCCCAATAAGACGTTTTGATTGTTTTCACGACATCATCCTCTATTGCGAACTAGCGATATCAGAAAATAGTGATTACTCTCAATAGAACACAATAAAAGAACTCATAAAAACAAATAAAACAACAATAAACTCCACAAATAAGTGATCCTGCTCGGTATGACCACCTAAAGACCTTGGGGTTTTTTTCCTAGACGCCTGTATAATTAATAGTATATAGTAGATTACTGTCCCTCTAAATCCAACTCGACTTCCACGCAGTGAGGGATGGGCAACATCAAGGATGGCTAACGGAGCTCTGGTAAAACTATGAGGGCTAATCACCCCATGGTGGATGACAAAGATTACGACAACCACATTTGTGGTCGGGAGGTTTGACTTACAACCTCCAGGCTGAATTAAGTAAGTAAGTAAGTAGATTACTAGACTCAAAATTGTAAGATAAAAGTGTTGATAAAAACGTACCTTTCTCTATTCTTCTAGGTTATATTCTCAACAAAAAATATAAATACGATATAAGATCTACGGTCACATAATAATATGTAACTCTGAACTTTGTGAAAGAAAAAGTAATAAAGTTAAGCAAACGTTCCAAATTTATGGCTCGAATACAAACAAAAGCATTCATTTACAAACTGCAAAAGCTTTCATCTAGAGTGTGTGTGTGTGTGTGGGGGGGGGGGGGTCCCTTTGGAAGTGTTTTCAAAGTCAGAATTCTATTTGACGCAGGATCTCCAAGAAAGAAGTACGTAAACGATACTGTCCGCAGTACACTAAAATTGAAAACAATTGATAAGGAGATCAACTCGATTCTTATATTTGTCTCACCATACATAAACCCGCTTACGCTGGACAGAGTTTTACTAAATCTATCAAATGTCAACAACAGTCAAGCCATAGTGATTGATGCTCTGGCAGTGTGATTCATTTAATGAAAATCGACACAAGTAAATCAAACACCCTGGAACGAATTGAAGACTACTTTGTTAAGTTCTGGGATTTATAATGACTAGGCATTGGTGCACGCAACCGTCTAAGATCAAATCTTAGACGGGTCGCTCAAAATGAACGATGAAAACCTTTAAGAAGTAGCCTTTCTATTCAAGGAAGATCGTCTAACTAATCATGATAACTACGAATTATCTCAAGATTGACGTGCCAAACTCCACAAGTGACTAGTGTAAAAAGAAACATTTAAAGGAATACGACAGGGTATTTCCTTACCAACTCGAAAAAGGAGTCACTGAACGCTTTCAAGTCACTAAATGCTTTGAATGAATGTGTTTAGAAGGGGCCTCAGTTAACCCATCAGTATCCTCGGTATCCTCAGTATCCTATCGCCTAAACTGGTGAAATCCAAAAACATTTCTCTTGGTAAGTATAGCAGGAAGTGGAAAAGACTATCTTTGATTTCATTGGTTTAACAATATCAACAAGGAGACACCAAGAAAGACAGAAGACCAAAATTGGAGAACTAGACTAGCTACAAACTATTGATGCTTAACTGACCTACGTTAAAAATGATCCTTCTGACCCCGTTCATGAACTAAGAACTTCATTGTTTTAGTGATGCTCGTAATGAGGCATAGGGCGCTTATGTATATCTCAATGCAACAAAGCCATCTGAAACCGTCGGAATGGCATTAATCTTATTAAAATCCAAAGTCACACTGTTGAAGTCCATATCATTTCCCCGCCTTTAATTGCTTGGAAATTTACTCTTACCTTGACATGCAATTAAAGTTGGCAATGCTTTAAAATATCGCTACGATTTTACACGAATGGTATTCTAGAACACTCTAAGGCAACACTTGCATGGATCAAATCATCTCAAGAATTGCAAACGTTCGTCGAAAATCGCATCAAGGAAATGCGAATGTTAACTGACATGAAAGACGGGTTCTTCACCAAAGGACAAAATAACCCAGTAAATCTCGTAAGCAGGAACACCTCTCCAATTGAACTCCCAAAAATACGCTCTGATGGGATGACGCCAATGAAATAAGTCTACAAAGTGATAAAATCAAGCATCTCAACATTAACTTCGTCAATCTACCATCTGCCAAAGAAGTAAAGAAAAAAGCTAATGTCCATCACACCTCAGTTCAGGAACTTAGACCGATCATCGACTTGGACAAATTCAGTTCATTGAAGAAGTTCTACAGGGTTACTACAAAGGCCTTAAGATTTATAAACTATCTCAAGTCTTATAAAAAAGATCTTACTGCTGACCCCACGAAAGATATTGGTTACATAGCTTCAGCTACCAAGGCATGTATCCTTATTTACTGACGAAAACGGTATTAAAAGATCCCAAATTCACTTATGGATCGTTTTCAGCTCACCACCCGATTTTTGACTTCGTCAGTACTATTTGGTAAAAAAAGGTCAAAGTTTTGTGCCAAAGAATTTGCTTAAATCTCAAACGTGCCGAAACCACCATGCAACAGCCTACGATTACCACAAATCATCACCTCCAACGACACTCTGTACACAAGATGTTAGAGCATTGGTTGTTATGGCTATTGATAAGTTCTGTCCTAGATATGTAAAAGATATCTACACAAGAAAGTCACGAACATATAAAGCATGGGCAACACTGTATACCTATGCAAGCTCCTGAGGAATCATCCTCGATGTCGTCACTAACCCTTCAGGAACTGAATTCAAATCCAGTTTTACAAGATTAATTTCAAGAAGAGATTGCCCTGATAATGAATAACAGATGACGGGACCAACTTTGCAGCAAAGAAGGCTCAAGCATTCCCAATGTATCCCAACATTACATGGCATCTCAGTGTTCCACTCGCACTATGGTATGGCGGCATCTTTAAGAGAGTTACAAAAATTGTGAAGTCGTTACTCAAAAAAAATACTCAGAACAACAATTTACGTGCTTTATCAGATTTAAACTTTTTCTCTTGAGATTAAACAAATCATAAGCAGCCATCCACTTACATGCATGTATGGAGACGACGTTGAGCCTTCTCTTGCTCCAAACCACTTAACGTTTCTTCATTGATTGGAAAAATGATCAATTAATTCCTTATCTACACTTCCATTAAACACAAATCCACCACCCTACAATAAACTCGATGCAGCATTTTTTGGGACAGATTGAGAGCAGAGTATTTCACAGAACTACGAGAACATTCACCACCACACGACGGGAAAAAACAGTCAATCTGTTCTAAAGTTAACGACGTGGTCATCGTTCAAGAAAATTTCACACCAGGCTTATTTTTTGGAGTAGCAATTGTTAAGGAAGTTCATGTTGGTTCAGATGGACACCTTTGAAGTATGTCTGTTAAGTTTGGTGATACTGGTAACAATATCAAGAGAATTATCAAAAACTATTTCCGATAGAAAGATGAAAAGAACACGACATCGAACACGCAAAAATAAACAAAACTAAAGAAGACACGAAGACGCAGAAAATGTGTGACCACACGAGAGCGAACGAAGCATGCAAAACAAACAATAAAGATTCTCATAAAAAACGAACCGCAGCAGTTATTGTAGACTTAAAACTAAAATCTACGACATAACTGATGACATATTGGGCTTTGATTTAATATCGGGGTAGTGCAAGGAACCCCCATTTTAGTGTTCAAATATTATGTGACCGTAGAATTTATATGGTATGATATTTAATTGTAGATCATATAGCCTAGAAGAATAGAGAAGACTACGTTTTTATAAACGCTTTTATCTTTCTCTTTCTTAACTATTTTTCCCCTTTAGTTAACAAATTAACTGAGCGTTTTCTAATTTACTGGACTATGTATGAAGACAACGCAGCCCACCCTAGCCAAAACCACAGGCGAACTTGAAGTTTTCCAATATTCATTCATCAGCAGCTGAGGAATCTGAACAGAAAATGGGATACTTGGTTATACAAACTTCGTGCAGTAGAGTTAAAAGATTGTGTAGACTGTTTATCGCACCTCATTACTCACATTAGCAAATTATTAATTATCATTAAAACTTCTACATTTCCAGAGCTCTGGAAAAAACCTAGAATAACACTAATCTTCAAATGAAGACCAAGAGACCAGCCTGAAAACTTTCCACCCGTATCAGTTTGTCCTTCTTTTTCAGGTAAGAGAAAGAGCAGTCCATCCAAAAGTCAATAAACATCTTGAAAAATACAATCTTTTGTCTAATAGCCAATTTGGATATAGAAAGAAACACTCCACCGAACAAGCAGCAATACCACTCTAACGAAATCTGAAATAATATGATTAAAAACTATTAAAAACTAGTTGGAACTGTTTTTATAGACCTATGTCGCTCATTTTATACCATCAGTAATGGAACTCTCACTGAAAAACTTCGTATCTAGGAAATTAATGACGAAGTGCTCAAATGGTTTCAGTAATATTTGTTTAACAGATGACAGATGACTCATCTTGATGGTGTAAAGTCGAAAGAAGCTCTCAGGTGTGCTTCAAGGTTCGACACTAGGCCCTTTATTGTTTTTAATATTTTTCAGTAACAAAGCAAATTCGTTACCTCACTTAAATTTTATCATGTATGAAGACGGCACTGTTCTCTACGTCGCCAACAGTAACATTGATGAGATAAATCGTAGCCTTAATGAAGACCTAGAATAGCTTTCCAGGTTCTGTTATGACAACGGACTCATATTAAAGACAAAACAAGGAAAAATGAATCAGTGTTATTTGAGGATACTCAAAGAGTAGAAGGGAAAAGCTAAACCTCTCCTAGCGAAAGGAAACGACCAATCTTACAGAAAGGTACGCTTGCTTGGGAAATATACTGGATCTTATGTTAACACTAAAATATCAATTTCACCAAAAAGACAAGGAAGCTTCAAGGATGAATCTATTAATGAAGATGAAGTCATTACCACCTAACCTTGAAAAAGAAAGATCTATACTACGATGATAGTACTCCTTTTAATCTATTATAACAACCTTCATCTTATCTTATCTTCACAAAAAAGCCCAAAATAATCTCCACACAGTGGGGGAAAATACAATACTATTGCATTAAACAAAGTTGTAAAATTTGAAATCTATGGATGGAAACACATGTGAAATTTGTGAATTATTTTTCAATCAGTAATCACAATAAAATTATTAGAAATAGAGCTACCTACTTAACCTACCAATGTTAAAGCTTGAATTCTCAAGAAAGTCGTTTGCTTTTACTAGTGCCAAATTAAATTACGATCTTCCAGAAAATATACATCAACAGAGACATTTTGGAAAGTGCGAAAAAAAATAAATGACCTTTTTTATCGATGCTTGAAAAGATTTTTGACATTTTCAATTACTAAACATTTTAGTCATTTTAGCCAAGGATTAAAGTTCGAATTTTCTTGATTTTCTCTTTTATTAAAGTTCGAACGAACCTTCTAGCCTTCGCAGCCTTTTCAGCCTCACTCTTTGCATCATGCCTGAATTTCAGCATCTAATATCAAAATATATATGTTAACATTACTTTCAACAGGACCTACACTGTAACAGTATTTTAGTGCTGAATGACTATCTTGCATAAATATTTGTCGGGGAAAAAAATTCTTCACCGCCGGGGAAAATCCAGCAGGTCTCAATAACGATACTATGGGGCCATCTGCAAAGTACTTATTGATCCAAAGGGGAAAAAGTATTCAGGTTAAAAAGTACGAATGCGGTTTGAAGGTCTATTTCTCTATTTTTTTTCTTTGGAAAATTAAAATTAAAATTGTATGAGCAGTTTCAAAGGTATTAACATGGAAAACAAAACTCTAATTTGTGATAATTAAAAATATGCCTCCGCAGATTTTATGAATATTTTCAAATTTTGTTTTTCTTGAAGTAAAGGCAACCAATGATGTTTAGAACTGTAATTGCTGCTATGTCAGTAAACCACGCTGCTAGCTTGCACATTTAACCTCTACTTTATCCATTTTCTGCTAATTACAATTTAACCAAAAGGAATCGAAAGTTTCGAAAGGGAGTATTGATATTGACATAGACTAATTGATGTGTTAAAGAAAACTGGGACACTATCGTAAATTCCCGTTACGATAACTTGGATCTTGAATTTAATTCTAATTAATTGAATCAAATCCATAAATATACAAGTACCTCTTGTACTTTAGTGAGGTAATTATACATCCGTCGACCGACATAAGGCTTTCTTACCTATCAGATTCTAGAAGAAAACTGATGATCAGGAACGGACATCAAATGCGTTCCACTCTACATTCTCTTCTGTGTTTAAATTGAAATTTACTTTACTCCAGTGGAGAACGAGGCTGTTGCCACACGATAAACGGTACTCCGTTTTTCTGCACCCAATCCCACAGATTCTCTCCCACTACGTTACGGGAATACAAAACACGCTTATCGAAACAACAAACCTGTTATAAACTCTTTAAAAGTCAACATATGACATTGCGAAACGTAGCAACTTGTGCGCGACATTACATGTATCGACTTCTCTTGCGAAAATGTTAAAGGTGAAAAGATATCTTTTTGTTGAGCTTCCATGGAAGCAAATTTAACACTTGATAAAATAACAATACAGATTAGAAGCGAGTCAAAGGAGAGGGCAGTATCTCACTTCTCTCAATATTGGGATTTTTACCAAATATTGTTTTTCCATTGATTAAAAAAATCATCCCAAATAAACTCACATAAAAAAGATAGCACTACCAAGACCAGGGATCGAACTTTCAGTTCGACACCCTCCCAACTGAGCTATATCTCCGCTTGTACTTGCACAGTAGTAGGAAAATTTGTAAACAAATGAGCACCTGACAGAATCTAAGGACAATCTTGAACAATCTCAAAACCCAAACATTGATACTGATTAACAGCATAATTTGATCAGTTCTTCCTCGTGCTACTGTCAACATTTCCAGAAAATTTCCTTCAACTCCATTAACTAACTTTCAGGGTATATTGAATACCAAGACGCAAAAGGAGGCGAAAACATAACCTCCTCCCCGGTGGTAATAAGCACTTGAGTTGTGAAAAATTGTCAAGTATGACAAGGTTTCTTCTTTGTCATTTGAAGGTTAACGAATTCACATTGTAAGATAATTGATCAAAAAGTCGATTAGGTCACTCCATATCCTGCTCACTCAAGGCATCAATAAGTTATGGATTTTCTCAAGTCTCAAGTGCAACCAAGGAGATTGAAATTATCAATCTTCTCAAGTTAAATATTTACTTTATTTGTGAAAGGTCTAATTATTAGTTTTCTGGGTTTCGAGCCCGACCTATCTGTTTCTTTGTTTTCCCATCTTTTTTTATGTATGTTTACTGTTTGATTCAAAACTAACAAATTTCAGAGTATAATTAGCGTTGATAATAAGCAAGTTGACTGTTGCTTCGGCCATTTGTGACGGCATTTCTAAGTAGCCTTTATGGGCGGGGAAAGAAAAATACAGACGCTAAGCGCGGAAAGAAAAATACAGACGCTAAGCGCGAAGGGGGTCAAACGTCTTGATGGCCCTTTTTTGCCACTGATCATTGCAATAACCTTTTGGACCGCTTTTCGAAGAGGCGCGCCTTCTTCGTAGCCGCTACAATTTCACTCTCTCCAAGTCAAGATTTATATATTGTTCAAAAGGTTAAAAATGATAGACAACAACAATATTTGGCTTTGAAACTCAAAATTTAATTGCTTTGTGATTGCCCTAGTAATATACAATGTAACTAGAAGTTCTCATTTACGTTGGGTTCTTGGCGGGCATGGTAGCAATACATGGTCGGAGTAATTGTTTCACTGCAAACTCGGTTGCAGCTGCGAGTGTACTAATCGCCATGTGAGTGGCATTGACCCAAAATACTACAGGTGTAATGTTTTTTAGGTTATCATTTAAAAGCATTTCCTGTGAACGATTCCTGGGCCAGATTCGTCGTATTCCTGCTTTGAGATCCACATCTGTTGGAAGGTGGACAAGGATGCGAGGATAGAGCCTCCAATCCAGACGGAGTATTTCCTCTCTGGAGGAGCAATGATTTTGATCTTCATGGTTGGTGGAGCCAAGGCTGCAATCTCCTTCTGCATTCTGTCGGCAATACCTGGGAACATGTAGTACCTCCTGAGAGTACAGTGTTTGCGTAGAGATCCTTACGGATGTCAACATCGCACTTCATGATGGAGTTGTATGTAGTTTCATGAATACCTGCACTTTCCATACCAATGAATGAAGGCTGGAATAAGGTTTCTGGGCATCGGAATCTTTCATTGCCAATAGTGATGACCTGACCATCAGGAAGCTCGTAGCTCTTTTCCAAACTGGAGCTGTTTGCTGCAGTCATCATTTCTTGGTCGAAGTCCAGTGCAACGTAGCAGAGTTTTTCTTTGATATCACGGACAATTTCCCTCTCTGCTGTTGTGGTGAAGGAGTATCCTCTCTCAGTTAGGATTTTCATGAGATAATCAGTCAGATCACGTCCAGCTAAATCCAAACGGATAATGGCGTGAGGAAGAGCATAACCTTCATAGATGGGGACTGTGTGACTGACACCATCTCCGGAGTCAAGAACAATACCTGTGGTCCTACCGGAGGCGTACAGAGATAACACAGCCTGAATGGCTACGTACATTGCTGGTGAGTTGAAGGTTTCGAACATGATCTGCCAAGGTAAAAAGAAAAGTATACAAACTAAATGCCTTTTGGTGACAAAATATTCTCTGCGCGAAAAAACAAAAATCTACAAGCCATTAAAAATACGATAGCTTATGGGTTTTAGCACGAAATGGGTAGTATGTATAGCCCAATTAAATTACCAATCAAGCTCTCACATCCCCTAGTGTTTTTTTCTACTTTTAACATCATTTTTTCAAGCAACTGAGCTCAGACGGTGCTCTTCAGAGAAAGTTGGTTATGGCAGTAAGGACTCTCTTGGTCAAATGCTCTTCATGACTCCAATTCCTGGCTTTTCCTTTTTTACACATTAAAAAACGCCTTTTTGCCTGCTCAGGGAATCGAATTCTGAACCTCTTAGTTACAGTACAACTGCACTAACCATTAAGCCATGGCTCTACTCAGATAGTCAATAATACATCACAAAAAAATTATCTGTAGCTGTTGCTATGGTAATCAAAGTTCTGAAAATCGACATTTTACATCAATCACCATTACCATTACACTAAATATACATATATATATGCTAATTATTTTTGCTTTAATGATTTTCATTGTCTTGAAATGTGCGATATAATAAAAAAGGGTACTACCACCCATACAATACAGTGGATGTCTTCAGCCATAAAGCATTTCAATGGAAGAATGATGCAAGCACAAGAATACCACAAGAGTACCACAAGAAAAGAGCGCTTTTCTTCACTCCTAGATGTTCCAATCACATGTTTCTTAAACCCCCCTTTGCTGATATCTATCTCACCAGGATCTTCATGTTTGGATACTCGGGTATCCAAGGTAATTGTTTCTATTCTCTTTTTATCTGGGAGAGCAACTTTCACGTTCTGCATCGAATTCATCACTGAAGTGAAAATCACATAAAACTAACTCCAAATGGCTGCTTCAACCCTTTCCCTCTAAAAAGCTTTCAAAAATCAATTGAGTTTTTTTCGTTCAAACCCAAGTGGCATGGAAAACTGCGTAAGAACAATCGTTTCGATTTCAAAAAGTGAATTTCTGACATAACTTGACTGTGAATAGGTCTTTGATTAACAAAAATATTATCTAAAGTAATCAATTTCAGGTTTGAAAAATCAAGTAACTTTGTGAGGAACAATTCACAGTGAAATAATGCCATTAACAAATCTTGTTTCTGATTAAACGAAGGTTGAATACCGTGTTTGGTATTCAAGTCATTCCTTTAAAACACGTGATCTTCTAATGGTGGCATCATATTGGGAATGCCATGGGGCTGATAAGGTGTTTCTGTTTGGCATGAGGTGAAATGCCGTTTTTACGGCACTTTCAATAGCCGTAAACCGTAACAACAGACTAGCTTGAACAATAGTATTGTCACGGAAGTCGATTATTGCTTTTTATAAAATTGAACGTTGCAAATGATCAAAGGAGTACATTTGTTTTACTTATTTACGGTGAAAATAAAATATTTTTTTCTATATCGTTTCAGCAATACAAAATTAAACCTCTTTTTCTTCTATCAAAAAGTTAGCATATCTGATGTCATTAATCCTATGATGATATCTTACAAAAGCGTTGATAATAATGAGAATTATTATTATCATTATTATTATTATTTATTATCATTATTATTACTATTATTATTACTATTATGCTAATGAATCGGGCATCTATGAATAATAGCTGGTCCAATAAGCTATAGCTTTATTTAGGGTGAGTATTTTACAAAAATCAAACAACTTTTCATAGTAACACTTTGATAAAAACAAAATGAAAAATATTATGACTGCCTTAAAATAATGAAAGATTTAGGCTAATTTATTTTAAGTTATTTATTGGTGTTAAGATTACAGAGGTATTGCGATGCAAAAATGAATACTTGGATCTCTACTGTCGCCAAAATGGAAAGGAATATGACCACTGCTAATTGGGGATATTTGGTTTTATGGTTTTATAGTTTTGATGGGATTGTATTTGTTTCATTCTCATCCAGAATAATTAGTTGAAGAATACAACTCATTAACAAAAGGCTCTTTACTTTGTCATTTTCTCTAAATCTTTCTTGGGGTTCTTATTTTCAAACAGAATGCCCAGTGTAATTTTGAATAATTGTAAAAAAATCACTTGTCAGATAACGGCTGGCGTTAAAATGAATCGTAGAAGAAAATTATGAATTGTTGAGACAACATACGAAATGTGTTTTAAGGATATATTATCTAATTAGAAAGCATGGCTATTATCGTGAGTTAACGGCTGGGAAAATTGAAAATCCATTCAAAGCTTGGTCACCATAGTACAAAGTCACGTTGTGGCCATATGGCTGTCGCTGTTGGTTATAATTAAATAACCGTCTTTTCATGAAATAGTTGGAAGGTTGCAAATCAAAATAGACTTAATAGACGTCAGTGGAAACAATTTGAAGTTAAAATCTTAAATGATTTAATTGACACGAAAAAACTGTAAAGCTGCTATGGTTTGACTCACTGGTCATCGGATTTGTGGCTTCAAGGAGGGGCCCTTTATTAGCCAACGAATCCATCGAAGAAACAGGAGCCCCATTATCATAAGACAGAAAAGAGCATTGTTTGGCATTAATAATAATACAAGTGAAACCATTCATTGATGGGTCAGTCAAGCAGTTAGAGCCACGCCTATTTCAAAATACCATTTCATGCTGTGTGCGTGTTTAGTTGTACCGGTAGGTGTAAGTGAATTCAGAACAAGAAATCTATTTTACATGAGAATTGATGGATACTTGTAACAATCTCTACCCAGAAATTCAAGGGGCTGCAATTTGATCTCTTTTTCAACTCCCATACGTTAAAACATGTGGAAAATAGAGAGGATTAATCAGACATGTGACCCCAAACTAATCCCATTTCCACTTCACAGAAATACTAAAAAAATACTAGAAAAAAACACGAAGACTCATTTTGGATGATGTGATCGTGTTCATTCTCTCATACCTGTGTCATCTTTTCTCTGTTTGCCTTGGGGTTCAGTGGTGCTTCAGTCAATAGGACTGGGTGTTCCTCTGGAGCAACACGTAATTCATTGTAAAAGGTGTGATGCCAGATCTGAAAAAAAAAATCAAAATTAAAATCAAATAAAAAAAAGGATCAGAAAACCATACTTGTGAAGAAAAGAAAATCCGTCGCTTTTATCCTTTGGGAAAAGCATATTTTAATTATTTGAGAATATTGCCAGTCAAAAAACATGATCAAGTCCTAACAAAACTTTTTTTAAGCAAAATATGAACAGAAATTATAATTTTTTTGTCTTTTCGGCCTCTGATTTTCGAGTTTGTTCAAGTTTACTATCAAGGTGCTAAATTATTTTCTAGCTGGGATGTCAAAATGTGATTCCCAGATCGCCGGATGTAAACTAAAACTTATTTTATGGGGGCAGGGAGTAAAAAAAACCCACAGTTCATATTATTGTAACTAGGTTTTGTTTGCCTGTTATCACAAAGTGCATCGTTCTTGTCTTCTTGACTTCAACCAAATGTACATTTATATACCAGATGTCATCCAGATGCCTTTTTCATTTAAAGTTTGATGTCTAGCTATAGAAACCCCACCGTGAATCTACAAGGCATTTTGAAGCCAACAGCATAAGTTGACCACATGTTTGTAAACATTTGATATTTTCACCAAGTATTAAATATAGGAGAGTTCAGGTATAAACCATATTTATTTAATGTTTATTATAAAACAATAAAAAGAATCATTTTCTTGCCCTGCTGGAACAAACGTTAATAAATGCCGAATCTAGTGTCACGGAAAGCTTCAACAATACCGTTTTTTCATTACAGAGTTCAAAGTTAGATAATTTCAAAAATCTATATTTTCTCAATTAATTTTTGAAATCGCACAATTTTGGGAAGTCCTCGCATAATATATATCCTAGCATTCCATCGTATTAGGCCAAAGGGCGAGTCGTTGGTGTAAATTTGAGAAACATCTGGCAAGTGGCTAGTTACAGAAGCTAATATCACATATAGCCTATTGTCTGGTTTTACCCTAACTGTAATGATAAAAATCGAAATGACTTACCTTTTCCATATCATCCCAGTTTGTTACAATTCCATGTTCAATAGGGTATTTCAGAGTAAGGATACCTCTTTTGCTTTGTGCTTCATCTCCTACATAGGAATCTTTTTGTCCCATACCAACCATAACGCCTTGATGTCTTGGTCGCCCGACGATTGACGGAAAGACAGCTCTTGGGTGCATCATCGCCAGCAAATCCAGCCTTGCACATACCAGATCCATTATCAATAACTAAAGCTGCAATGTCTTCTTCAGCCATTATGTCCTTTTTCTATAAATTAGCTATAATGATAAACTGATGTGTGTACCAGAGCGCTCCTTCCTGACAAGCAAGGTGTTGAAGACAACAGTGGAATTGTCAAGAAATAAGTTCGTCTCGTTTGGGAACTAAACAATAGATTGCCCAGAAAAGGAAATTGTAACAGTAAGATCAGAAGTCTGTAGACGAGGGTAACCGTTAATATAACCATATATGGAAGAGAAGACATTACCTCCCAAACTCATAGTGTTTTTATCCCCTTAAATGGATTTTTAAACATAATAATAAAAAAGAACTCAGGGAAGGTACGAAAGCTCAACTATAGTTGACAAAGAGACTGTTCAAACAATTGAGCTTAGCTTTGCTCTATGCAATTTTACGCGATTATCCTCTTCTTTAAGAATGTGGTTTCATTGAATCACAAAGACAATGATTTCTGTGTTGTAGTAAACAAGGAGAAGGAAATTACAGTCTAGGGTTATGGCCATTGCTATCCTAATATTTCTCTTAGTAGTGAGTTGAATTTTCAACTTCTATTAATTACAAAATCATGCCTATTGCATGAATCTATTCAGATTTACTTGGTTCGTGAAGAAATTTACTAAGAAAATCCTCGCGGTGATCAGTAACAGTTAATTCTTCAGACATGCAAATCATACATATTAATTCGGTCTTCTTATGTATTGTTTAAATAGGATTGAGATATTTAAGACTCTTTGAAACAACACAGAATGCAATTTGCAGTGGGGAACGTTTTATTATTTTGGCTGAAATCACTTTGATCTTATTTCCTTATTGTGTATTAAAGGCAAGACTTCTTGCTATTTTTCAATTTTACCAAAAATTAAAAAAATTAATGTGAGAACTTTTCCTTAAATCTACTTTCGATCCTGATTAAATATATTTCATTCATAAGCAATTTAGCAATTAACGGCAAGTGATCTGATTAAGGTGACAACCCATAAAACGCCAGACATTTTGAATACTCCCAATTCTACAACAAAAACAAAAGGAAATGTATTGCCTACCAACCTAAAATAATTAGTCTCAAAAAGGTCTGATGCTTGGGCAACGTCTGACCCAACATAAAAACTCTTTCGATCAGCGTAAGGGGAGTGGAAATGTCATTAGCAAAAATATTTCAAGTTTTGAGGATATAAGACAACCAAGTAATTTGTAAAATCGTCTGTTCTGTTAATAGGAATGTATTTAATACAACAGGGTTTCTTGTTCCGAAGTTCATGCTTGAATTAAAATTGGCTTTCTTTGCTTGCTCCATAACTAACTACTAAGGCAGAATTAATAAATATACCGTGATCAGTGTAAACACGGCAAGAATGTAGCTAACAGAGAATTTTGGGGTGGGTGGGTACTTTCTTCTTTTCCTTCTTTCAGAAAGCTCATATTTAAAGTAATTTCCTAGAGACATCGAGGGGCAAAGAATTCCTCGTGTGTTTTAAAAGAAAGTACTCTTCCCTAAATCTTAAAGAAACAGTAGTGAACCCAGGTTTAACTTGAATGTAATTTTGATTTTAATTCTGATCCATTTTATCCTTTTTTTGTTTAACAGCCCTTGATTGGTAACAGGAATTCCATTCTGAATAAGTAAACCTGTATAAATATTACTTCTTATTCTTTTGCGTTAGAGTATTTTTCTTTCTATAGTGTGATCTTAACTGTCAATATTATTAGCAACGCTTTGACTATGAAATTGCCTTTTTGTATCTGCTAATGTGCACTGCTGGTGCCTCCAGATTTCTTTATTAGAATGAAGGTGTGCAACGGTGGTGGTTTTAGTGGACTATACCCTTGACTTGGCTGTAAATGTGACCAATTCTCTTTTATAACTCAATACGCCCAGACAATAACTTGAAAATAATTCTGTGGGAGCTCAGCCCTAAATGCCAGACTGCATTAGATATTCAGTGATAGGGACACGGGGAACAGAGGAAGGCGCCTTTAAGTGGAAGAAAAGGGTACCAAAGCGAATTGGTTAAGCACAAGCGCCGAAAGCCCAGTCGGCAAAGCAGCTGTCCATGATAGCCATAGGCAATAGTTGGAGCCCAGCTCGGTGCAAACATATTTTTCGCTATTCTATCAGACAAAAAATACAATAGTGTTTTAGTATATAAAACTTGGTAACGATTCACAAAGATCAGACAGGGTTTTGAAAATTACCAATGTTTGAACCAAAAATTTCTGAAATATTGAGTTTGATCCATTCAAACGTCTTAACTTTAAAAACACAATTTTAAAAAGCATAGTTGATAGCTGCGTGTTTGCTTTCTCAGCCGTTTCTTCCAGGAATATTGGCAAGTGAGCTACTGCCATCATTCATCCTCAAAGCCACATTTTTATCGTGGATTTAGATGTATCAAAAAAATTTTATGAGATCAATAAAGGCAACGTATGCCTTCTAACCCATCTGCAGGACCCTTAATTATGAACAAACAGAGGCGATGTCTAGAAGAAACAACACAGGGAAATAGCCATTAAAAGTAGCGCTTTAAAATCCCGTTCTGCTTCCAAAAAAATAACACGTTCAAAGATTTTGCACCCATTTCATATAATTTTGCAGGAAAATACCGCCATCATCTTACTTTGATGAAAAGATCTATAACACATTACAATTACACAATAATATTTAAGCAAAAAGCCCACTTGGTTATATGTTGACAAACTACCACTACTGAAAAAGAAAAATAATTGTCCAAATAGACCTTTAACAATATGATACTAAGGGCAAAAATACAAATATTCAACCAACAAAAACCACTTTCATTGATTGGAATGTCAATGGATTTCTTTTAAAATTCTTGGTGTTAAAACCAGGAGAGAGATTAAAAGATCGATGTGGATATTTCCTGGATCACCAATGTTTACAGTTACACCCTGTTTAGCTGCGGTAGGAGGTTAATAAATAAAAATGCAAGGGTCAAAGTATATCATTATTTGTTTTCTTTTTAGGTAATCTTCGGGCAGAAATAATGAGAAAAAAAATTATTTAAACGAGGATAAAAATAAATTCATTCCCCCGACTGTTTCTTCCTTTAGCCATTCTGTACGATTTTTCTTAACCTCCCCAGTGGTTATTCGTTAAAAACATTAAGAATTGGTGCTCCAGTGGCAAATGTATCAGTGTGGGTGAACTCTATTATGACCATGCCAGTATTTTTTATTGATGCAAACATAAATACAAGTGTTTAAGCAAACCACTATGTGTAGACAACAATTTTTTAGAAGTCTGAATAACCATAGTAAATAGCAAGGTATCGTACCAAAACTATAAAATAACAGAACATTTCTCTTTAGTGAACATGAACTCTACAGAATTTATCTTTCTTTCTCTTGACAACACTTTTCTTTCTCTCCGATGTCTATGCTGTCCTGTGACTCAAAAATAACCTCATAATCGATCTGTCCCTAGGTTTGTTGGGAGCCTACTTTTACTTATAGAAAGACGTGATGACAAGTTTGTAATAGTAGGGAGCTGGTAGAGCTGGTATACAGTCTGGGATCATCTTCAAAAGGCTTTTTACAGTTTCTAAAAACATATTGAAATAGTATATACTATTCTCTGCATCAGATTTTCAGTTTACTTTGGTGTTTTGTGAGGATCAGCCATATAATTACTGAATGCCTTTATCTGACCTTGCACACTTGTCAAAACATTGAATCTTCGAGCCAAGCAACGTGTACATCAGATGGCCATCTTTCATGAACCAAAATCTCTAGTTACATTAAAAGATATTTATTGCTAGCATTCAATATTCTGGCTTTGATATTGTCAATAAGAGGTTGTAAAAACTGGCTTTTGTTGAATGATATGTAAGTAGATCTACCTTTAATATGTGCAAATAGGCTCCTTTGAGAAAAACGTTTTTTAACTGTTTGATGACAGGAATGAAAAACTTAATTTTTTCCAAACCCTTAAATGGATACTTAAGATAACGATTGGTTTTTATGACTTACGTCTTATTCACAAAACCATTTACACAACAGTGTCTCTGGGAATTTCCCTGCCAGGCTTTAACTACACCCACATATTTAAATTTCTTTTCTCAATTCCACACCAAGTTTAGGTGCAAGTTCTTTATATTCCATCTGCAACTTTGAAAAAAAAAAAAATAACCTGCATATTTTGTGGAGGAAGTTTTCTAACCTAAAGAAACCATCAACTGATTTCACAGCATCCGAAACAACACCAGAAAACTGCTCTTTCAATTTTTTTACGATACAACTTTTACTACCTGGCATTACTAATTACCATTATAAGCAAACGCAAAGAGATGTTTGACAAGACACTCCTTATCAAATGAATTCTGAGCTAGATTATTAAGGATGCACTCACAAAGGATTGCGAGTCTTTGTCGTGCGTTGGTATATGTTAAAAAAGCCGTTAATGTGATTATTCACACACAGCTAAACAAATGATAATACATGCTTTTTTGGAGTTTTTGTTAACTCGTCCCTAATTATGGTTAACCTTGTCTTTCCTTTTCTTTCCTTTCTCGTAGTTTAATGAAGTCTGGATAATCAGAGACAGTATGATTTTCATGAGCAATAAAACCTTATATACGAATTATCTTTTCTATCACTTTTTTACATTTGTCTTAACTTTTAAGTCTAGATACTTATTTTGATTTTTAATTTTTTGGCCTCAAAAGTTTCACCCCTTCGTTATGAACTTTGGATTGTCCATACTATGTCAGTTTCTTTCGTAACAACATTTGTGTCATCCTTTACAAACCCAGCTTTCCACTCCACCCCCCCCCCTTTAGCAATGTGAATATTCCTGTTAAAGTAAACGCCCAAGATTCATAATGTTTTCAGAAAAAGTAAAGTCAACCTCTCCACCATCAAATAATACCCAGCTGGATGCCTTAGAAAAATAGCTGTGCTGTTCTGCATTCCAATAAACAGAGTAATCACAGGTCTACTGTATAGTTTTTGTAAATGGTGTCTCGTGTCAGACTCTCTTCTAACTTTCTGCTTTGTTCTTCCATTTACACAGAATCTGAAACCAAAGGTAATGTTTGTTTATTTTCCTGAATAACATGACAGTTTGTTTCTTTGAAGAAATCTTTTATTTGTTGTAGGTGGAATCTTCTGCTTACCTGACTGTTTTCCCAATTTCATGGAGATTAATGTTTCTACATTTAATGTGAAAAACACTGAATATCATGCTTTAATATAATGATAATTATAATTATACCAGAAACTGATTTTAATAATAACCATTAATCCACTCATATATATATATATATATATATATATATATATATATATATATGTAGTATTAGGAGTAAACTCCAAACAGCCAGATGTTAAGGCTTCTATTTTGACAAAATAAAAACATAAAAAAACCCAACTCTTACAGCACAAAGAAATTTTACACGACTCGAGACGCAATACATAAACAAAGCCATAGAAGAAGTGCTTCAGAAATTTAGATAAGAGGCAGACATACAATATAATATATATAATATAATATATATAATATAATATATATAATATAATATATATAATAATATATATATATATTTATATATATATGTGTGTATTTATTTATATATTTATATTTATCTATTTATGAATTTATATATATACATATATATCTATATATCTGTGTGTGTTTGTGTGTTTGTGTGTGCTGTACATATACTCATTTCAGCACAAACGATGAGAAAACGTTTGATTTGAAAACTGCGATATTAATTGTTTGTTACAAATGAGTCACATACAAAAATATCAATAGAATTTTGAGAATGAAAACAGGAAACACAGTAACGAAATGGTCACAACCATGTTTTTGTTTCACACCTCAAACAAAATTACAAAATGACCAATGGATCTCTTTCTGACCGTTTTAGAGTTGAGGCAATACTTTATTAGGGAAGACAGGAAAAAGAAATTTATCCTCAGCAATATGTAGCTCATAATGAATAGAAACAACTTGAAAGGTGCAAGGAATAAAAGGATGTATCTCCTGCATCAAAGTTTTTGCAAACTAGACATTTTCAGACGTGCAAGGGACAAGTGATTCATTTTCGAAAGCACTAGCAATGCAATATTGCTTAGGCAGCCGAGCCACTTCAGAATTTTAAAAAATTAATAAGACCCCTCTCCACTTCGCCCCCTAAAACCACTCCTAACGCGTCCGACCATTTTGAACACCGATAGGAATATACAGAAGAAAGAATTTAAAACAACTATGCCTTTCAACGAACTGTTTTTCAGGAACTGTAATCCAGCAACGAAACTGTTGGATGGGTGAAATAGCGGAGCACTTCATTTTCCTTCTCTTTGTACAATATTATTCTAAAAAGATCTGCTCTGTTGGATCTTGCAGAGAATGTGAATAATTTGATCTATTCAAGTGTTTAACTTTATAACGTATTTTCGTGGCTTCTACTACGCTTGATAGCTCCAGAAGGAAGCTGGAAAGGCAAACTGGTTAAAATGACTAAAGCTATTGGGAATAGATCGTTTCTTTGTATCCTGTTTAGACTCTATATATATATATATATATATGGTACATTCGATTCGGTTAACCGTATTAGAGTGCTCGATACATAAATGCAGAGCCTAATAAAAGATATAATAAGTTGGAAAGAATCACGAAACAGGCTTGTCGAAATGGATAGTGTAGTTTTTTGATTCTTTCCAACTTATTATACCTTTTATATATATATATATATATATATATATATATATATATATTATATTTTTTCTTCGACTTTTGTCTCTTGATGTCTTGGGTTTCGCTGCTCGAG
>RDPX01000039.1:1268084-1296023 GCA_003991215.1 Morbakka virulenta | reverse complement strand
TTTCGTTAATTCTTGTGTTTCGCTGCTCGAGATATATTAGATCTAAGACATTACTAAAAGCAATCAAATCCCTCAATCAGTCTCTGTCTTCATGCATATATATATTACGTTATACTTTACGCATTTCACTCATATATATATATATATATATATATATATAGATATGTATATATATATGTATATATATGTATATATATGAATATATATATGTATATATATGAATATATACGTATATATATGTATATATATGTATATATATGTATATATATATGAATATATACGTATATATATATTTATATATATGGAAAAGCTTGCATTAATACTGGAGGGTACTCAATATTTGTTAAAAACGACGGAGCAATCACAACCGATAATTGTGTAATTGTTGAAACGAAAATAATTGTCCATTTAGAGGGAGGTGTCGTACTATTAATACTGTCTAAAAATGTGTCGTTTCGTTTAATAATGAGCCAGGAAAAACTGTTATTGGACTTGCGGCGATCGACTGGAAACTCTGATATCGGAGCCATGTGAAGACGTTCAGTTATAAAAAGTACTCTAAAGAAACGTCGTTATAAAAGCATGTGTGGTAAGAGATTTTAATAAAGAAGGCAAAAATCCAAAACTTGTATCGATGAGATCTTTAAACCATATTTTGGTGACGAAACGAAGTGTAGCTTGAAGAGTAGCACCAACATTTGCACTTATCTGGTTACAAATACGTCTCTGAACTCGACAAAGAACATCAAGATAAGATGAAAAAAATACTTGTCTGAATGTGACAGCAAGGAATCCATGCGTATGGTAGATTTAGAGCGAACAAAATGGCTTGGGGCGTAAGACACTCTCTAGCGCCAAACAAAGAATCTTTATTTTTAGAAGGAGCCTTACCAAAAGATTGAATATAAGAACCCTAAGAAAGACCTGGAGAAAATGATAAACATAGCATCCTCAGTGATGGGCATTTCTGCAGAGGAGAAGCAGTCTGATGATGAGCACTGAAGGAAGATATCTATTAAACATTTTAATTTTTTCAAATATTGAAAGAAACTTCATTCTTTGCAAACACACTTTCTTGAAAGCATGCAGATTAAAAAGGAGGTGATTTCACTGGTCAACAACAAATTTGTTTTATGCGGGTTTTTTAGCTGATTTAGGACGAATCTTATGCGCTGAATCCAAAAATCGCATTGGTTTTGCTCAATCAGGTCAAGTTTTTGAGCTATGGCCACGTGTCGTTTTTTATGTTTTTGTTCACATGTACGCATGTGTGAAGTATTTTAGAAAAAGTTGGTGGGGCTAAAATGCCATTTCGAATAATTGTTTTGATTGAATATGATGATTTTAATGACAAGAAGTATTCAGGTCCGATAGTTCTGGGTGATTATGTCAAAAAGGGATCAGTTGGAAATCCTAAAACCTCGAAATCTTCCAAAAATTGGTGAAGCAAAGTATAAAGTAGGTGGATCAAAGATAAAGTAGTGGGGCAGCCGCCCCACGAAGTGTATAGGAAACTCCACCTGCGCATGTACGGGTGTTTTCGCTTGATGTGTGTTCCGGAATATTTGCGTTGTCGTGCTGGTGGTGCCAAATACGGAACGCGGTGGGCTACGGTGGTTGTGTACAGTGGAAGTGGCAACTAAACGTGAAGCCGCTGGTAGTAATTTTGTGATAACGTGATACAAAAAAGTTGTTTTCTTGAAATAATGAACTCTGAAAAATGTACAATACCTACAATCGCCAACTTATGACTAATTGGTATCTATTTTTGTTTTGCAGATGAATGAGATGGCTTCGGCTAGAAGGTCGTGCAGAAATAAGCCCGACGTGTTCTGCTGCATATGTGGAGAATACACCATTGCTCGTAATACGAAGCCAGTAACAAGTTTCATAAGGCGTGCTTATAATGCCTATTTTGGTATTAAACTTGGTGACCAGGATAAAGCTTGGGCGCCACACATGATGTGCAAGGCATGCACAGAGACTGCGTGGGTGAACCAATGGCAAGAGGAGTCTGAACATTGGAATTCCCATGGTTTGGAGGGAGCTAAGAAAGCATGTTACTGACTGATACTTCTGCGCTGCTGATGTGACTGAGATCAACAGAAAGAACCCTGGGCAGTCTCAAGTATCCTGATCTACAATCAGCACGTCGTTCTGTAGCTCATTTTGATGGAATACCAGTGCCTATCTTCGGAGAACCTCCTAACATTAGTGACGAAAATGCCTCCAATGTTGAAGGACATGAAGAAGAAGAAGAAGAAGAAGAAGAAGAAGAAGAAGAGGAAGTGGTTCTTGAAGATTATGCTCCACATCCATTTTCCAAAAAGGAATTGAATGATCTAGTTCGCGACCTCAGCTTGTCAAAGGACTCTGCCGAACTGTTGGCATCCAGATTGAAGGATAAAAACCTCCTCTCTGACAGTGCTCGCATCAGCTTCTTCCGCAATAGCCATCAAGTGTACCTCCGTTTTGCTCTGAAGAGAAGGACTTAGTATACTGTGCAGATATTGCGCAGCTTCTGCTCAAGCTTGGGGTGCCACAGTACGAACTCAAAGATTGGAGATTGCTCATTGACAGCATTAAGCGATCACTGAACTGTGTTCTGCTACACAACGACAACCAGTTTCCCTTGGCTCACTCGACTACACTGAAGGAGAAGTATGAAGCGGTGAAGTATGTGTTGGAGATCAGCTTCACTCAAGCGGTGAAGTATGTGCTGGTGCTTAGCATCACAGGAAGAAGGACTGGCCTGAGCGGGAGGAATTGGTGCCTTGCAAAGAAAGGAACGTCAATAACGATCCTCTGGTGGACAGAGACAGAATACTCTTCCCACCGCTGTACATCAAGCTCGACTTAATCAAGCAGTTCAGCAAGGCTCTGGACAAGAATGGCGACTGCTTCACTTACTTTTGCCAGGCTTTTCTAGGATTGACAATGGAGAAGTTGAAAGCTGGCATCTTTGACGTTTCTCAGATCCGTCAGCTCATCAGACATCCAGAGTTCGAAAACGCAATGAACGAAGTGGAACTGGAAGCATGGAAGGCATTTGTTCTAATAGTGAAGAACTTTCTAATCAACTTACTGATGGAGAGAAACGGATGCCATTTCCTGATTCAGCAGTGCAAAAATACTCTAAATCAGTTGTAGATATCTAGACAACATTCAAAAAGTAAAAAATTGTTCCTCAGTGTTTTCGGCAATTAAACGGTATTATTTTCTTTTAAATTAAACAGCATATTTGGACATTTCATCAAATGATCTTGTTCTTGTAAGTTGCAGTAGTAAAAGAGATTGGAATTCCCCAACAGCTAAAGGCTGGTAAGGTCAAAGATATTTGGCGCTATATGTTGTGATACCTTATATAATGTTTTTATCTTTTCCTTTGTTAACTGTTGTTTAAATCGCGTCAATGTGAAATACAGTTTACTGAAAGCTCCCTTCTTCGAATTTTGGAGTATTTGAGTAACTCTTTGAACTGAACCAGCTACATTGTCAGACAACAAATTTTCTGAGGTTCCAAAAGGTTTGCATTTTGCCTTTACTTCATTTGATCCATCCCCCTCTTCCCTTTCAGCCAATGAGACATCAGAGAAAAATTTTCCAAAAAGTGTGCATTCGAAAACCAGAATGTTTCCATGATCTAAGAAAGTTACTGAATCTTTTGCATGTTTTATTAACTTGCACATGTTAACTACTATGAATTTTACCATGACTTGTATGGAAGCCATAAATGATCCTGATATTGACTCTTGCAGGATTTCATTTGTGACTGAAATCTTTAAAAGATAACATCATTAAAATAAGTAACTTGTGATCTGTCAGAAAGATATCATTTATGTAATCTTACTCTTTACTTGTGATTCTGAACTGTGCAAGATTAGCTATGAAAAGGGCTTGCCAACGATGTCAAAGTCTTTGCTGAGTGGAATAAATACACCAAACGTCATTTTTGGTACAAGAATCATGGGTACTATACGGATGTGACTCTTGCACCACCCATGCAGGGCAGAGAAGCTATGCAACTTCTACATAAGATGTCTTTGTCACATTTTGCCCATATTCTGGATGAGTAAGATCTCCAGCAACAACGTTCTAGCGGAAGCAGTCAGTCGCACACAAGGTCTCTACAATGACTAGGATTTCAAGTGGCCCTAAGAGCGAGAAGGCATAGTAGTTATTTCTAATAGTCTGTAAGATTAATCTAGACCAACATATTTTTTGTCGACCTGGAATGTATCTTACATGTTGTTGAATGCCTGATATTGTTATCTGCTAGATTTTGTTAATGACAGAAATTCTCGAAGTGGTTTACAATAGTAAGGTATATATTATGTGTACTGTAGGCACCTACAGTAAACTCCAACCCTACTAGCTTGCAGGAAAATATTTTTTTTTGGCTGCCAAAGTTAGAGAAGAAATAGAGGTAGTTACACCTATCAACTTGCCTGGACATGTCACTTGAAGAAGGTGTGACAGTGGATAACCCGACTCTTGCATGTTGCAGAATCAACAGAGATTTAAGCCAAATCAAAAAAGGAAATTTCAAAACCAAAATTAATATTGCATTTCTATTGTCTTGATAAAAGGAAGAGGACAAAATTGAATTTTACGAGATTGGACCCTGTCTGTCATATTAGACGGTTTTAAAAATAACTTATCTTTGGTCTCCTTTTAATCAAGTGGATTTTGTTTATTTATTTATTCGTTTATTCCGTTTTCCCTTACGCTTACTTTCTTGTATTGATAAACGTCAATGGATTTTTTAAAACTGTTTCACCCTTCGCAAAGCAGGAAGCCACTTCAGCGCTGGTTCCTTTTTAAACTGGCTTTTTTGTACGTTTTAAATGGTGTTATTCCTATTGGTTTCTTTCTTCTCTAATTTTTTTGGAAAGCATTGATAAACTTCTTCAAAAGTGTAGGGAGTAGGAAAAACTTGAAATATATCTTGATAGACCATTAAAACTGATTTAAAATTACACTTTTCCAATCAATAGATTGTTTCATCACTAAGGAAAGTAAGCATTCGGTGGCTTATATACCCCCTCCCGCATATATTAGATTATTAGTTATTGTTAGAAAATTAAATAGATTGATGATCTACATTAGCAAATGACAAGGTCACTTCCAAAGAACTTCAAAAAATCACAGAGACATTGGAGTCCGATAAAAAGTTAAGCTTCAGTTCGTTTTCAGGTTCCTAACCCATTTGACTCATCAAAGAGAGGCAATCTTCAAATTGCTGTCATTGTGCTGTGATGCTGAAAGGGTTGTTGAGCCCCAATGCAGTCATGCGAAACGACAAACAATTCTCACAAGAGAGAAAAAAGAAAAATGCAATTCCCCTCTTGAAGGTCAAATTCACAAACAGCTGGGAACAATACGCAGCATATCAACGAACAGAGGAAAGAGTCGACGATAACAAACAACACATAGCAATCAGCTGGAGACCGGCAATTCACACCAAGGAGCAATACAGGATAACAGGCAAATGGGACGACGCTCACAAGACCCCTGTGTTGTCTAACTTTGACCTTGATCACGACAAAAAAGAATTCCTGCTGGCTTTCCATCAAGAACATCGCTGCCAGCGTAGTGCGACAGATAACAATAAACGGATACCAATTATACTTTAATAAAATGTTAGATTGGCCAAGCTTATCTTGATAAAAGGGAAGGTTATTTTTAACCGAGCCACAGTAAAACGATACGTTTGACGAGCCATGTTATCAAATTCATATTATTTGAACCACTGATTTTATGGGTTTTTTTGTCAGAAAGAGAATTTGACCATGTTCCACTAATGACCTACATTTCTGCCAGTATCAACTAGTTTTCTATTTTCACATAGCTGATGATCGACACTAAAGCTGTTTAGGAATAAACGACATATTCCCCTCATCTTGCCTTTTTCCCGTTAATTTTTCTAAAAGTCCAAACATTACCAAACTCCAATTTTCTAATGACATGTCTAGCGGAATTTGATTACCTTTAGCTTATTTTCTCCATCAAATGATGGTTTGGTGGTTTTTCTTAATACATATTCATAACCCTCCTATGTCTTGTATGAAACTTGAAGGAAACGTCTATTAAACCACAGTTCCATAGGCTTCAGCATTCGTCTTTCATCTGATGTTAGCGCTCAGGAGACCCACGAGACAGAAGCATTCCCTAACTGAAACACATTAGTAGACATATTGCAGATCTTTGAAACATTTAATCCCTGGAGATGTTTTTAATATTGTCAAGTTACTGTTATATTTTTAAAGTTAAACTTGTTAGAGTGTCTTGGTTTAAGACAAGGAACTATTTATGGCAAGCTTTAACGCGTAGAGAAACATATTCTCCTAAACCGCATTTTTGTCTAAGCTGCCGATCATCCCTGACGTGTATGCAAACTACTAAACACATTGACTATGATAACTATTTACCCGTGCATAACAACATAAAAAGATGATAGATCTGTATTTTTTTAATTTACAGTATAACAGCATACATAGCTCAGCAATTTCAGCAATTCTTCAATGAGATTCAAAAGTGTGATTTCATATTAATATCTATAAGGTTATGTGTTTGATTTCAGATCTTTTGAGAGGTAGGAAAGATTCTTCTAATGAGCCGCAGGAAAGTTCAATAGTGGTACTATTACTTAGCAATACTCTTGAATAAAATTGACCCCCTTTAGAATGAGTAACTATATTACTATCTTAGCAATAGTATTGCTTGGTTTAGATTGGAAAGGTCTATAGGTATAAAAAATTTGGTCAAATAAAAGTTTGAAGAGTTGAGAAAAATGTTCTTTTACAATTAACGTATTTGATACGCAATTTTGAAGTAAAGATGGTTTTGATTCAAGAAAATCCTTATTTTAGCCCACAAATTCTAATAGGCCATTTAATTAAGATTTAAAAGGAGTATAATTGGCTATGGATACAATTTTAAGGTAAATTGAATATTGTTTGAATTTGCTAAGGATTTCAGTTTGATATTTTTTTCACTCATGTCAGTATGTCCTTCGATAAAATAATTTCAGAATACTGAAAATTGTTGTATAAATTATGTGCATTATGCGCTTACTATGCAGTAATTTCTGTCTGTTTCAATGTATACTGAAAATCTATTAAACAAAAATATATTAAAGAATACAGACAGAGGTGTTCTTTGGCCATGGAAGCTTGATATGGAACTCAGCTGCTTGAAATCTGAGATTATGCACAGCTTAAATGGGTTATACAGAACCAAATATAGTTTGAATGGATGAAAGGGACAAGAGTATTAGCTTTAACAAACAAATACCCTGTAGTAACAGCTGGCAACAAAGAAGACGTGTGTTAGGCACTGCATAAAGAAAGATCTAATAAAGAATAGGGGCAAACATTACAGATGTTTTCAGTTACCATCGGAAATATAAACATGCATTCATGTACAACCATTCAATCTATTTATACATTTATCTTCATTACGAAACGGGCAATCAGTGTAGGCTATTTGGCATTATAGTATCTACAGCTCAAGGGTTCGACAGGGGCAAGATTATATCACAAAAATAGACCACCACTAATATAGATGAAAGGCAAATGAAATGAATTGGTTTAATACGTAAGCAGTCGGGGGCATTATTTCTAGGTATGCATTGCTTACACATCCGAGATCTGTAAACAAATAAATAACAATGAAACTCTCAAAGGGATCCTTGGGTATTATAATTTTTAAAAATTTTGACATGTTTGGAACAGTACCTGCGGTCAGGCTGCTTCAATTCCATCAGATTCAATTGTCATTTACTTTCCCCCTGTCATTAAGTTCTGGTCTTTTCCTTGGTATCTGAAGCCTTTTTTAGTATTTTTGCTGTTCCCAGAAAACAGGCTCTTTGTAATGCTTCTTTCTGTACCTCGCACTGCATCTCTTTTAGATAACCTTTGCATTACTACTGCTACTTCTATTACTACTACTACTACTACTACTACTACTACTACTTCTACTGCTACTACTTCTACTACTTCTACTACTACTACTACTATTATTATTATTATTATTATTATTATTATTTACAATATGTTAAAATCACTGGCAGATATTAAACCGATTTTTAAACCGAGCAAGCTGATTATTACCTATAAATAAAGGTATCTTGTGCTTTTCCTATTTAGTGCCCTAATACATTCCTCGATAACTGTGCATGATTTTGTATTTTTTCGTGCAAAGTGTATCACTACCTCTTCCGATCTTCTCAATAATATTTTGAAATTGTTTGCTACACTTCCAAGTCCTCTTATGACAACAGGTACCACTGATACTTCCTCAAGACTCCATAGTCTTTGAGTNATTATTATTATTATTATTATTATTATTATTATTTACAATATGTTAAAATCACTGGCAGATATTAAACCGATTTTTAAACCGAGCAAGCTGATTATTACCTATAAATAAAGGTATCTTGTGCTTTTCCTATTTAGTGCCCTAATACATTCCTCGATAACTGTGCATGATTTTGTATTTTTTCGTGCAAAGTGTATCACTACCTCTTCCGATCTTCTCAATAATATTTTGAAATTGTTTGCTACACTTCCAAGTCCTCTTATGACAACAGGTACCACTGATACTTCCTCAAGACTCCATAGTCTTTGAGTTTCCCTTTTGATGTCTTGATTCTTTTCAATGTTTTCTTTTTTTTTCATTCATCTTCTTGTCTCCAAGGATTTTAACGTCGATAATTATTGCAGATTTTTTACCTTTATCAATAATGCTAATTTCAGGCCTCCTTCCTTCAATGAAGTAGTCACACGGAATGTTCATGTCCCAAAAGAAGCTTATGCTTGGTGTTCTCTGTAATTGTTTCTGGATTGTGTTCGTACCATTTTTCAGACCTTTCAGGCATGAACTTTTCACAAAGTTTCCATTGGATCAACTTTGCGAAATTGTCAGGTCTTCTTTTGTAGTTCTTGCGAGGCAGTTTCTTGTACTCACTAATTGTATGGCTCGCAGCTTTTCCTCTTTCTTTACACTACCAACATGCCGGGGAAATAACACTCTTGCTAATGTTATACTTTGTATGGCCCATTCTAACATACAGAAGCTTTCATAGTTATTTTCAGATCAGACCATTTCATCCAATTCCAGTTTTTTTATTTATCTGTCGTAAAAGGCACATCTCCAACAAATCGGCCATACATTTTTTCTCCACCCAGGTTTCTTTTCTCTTTTCTCTCATAGATTTTTTAAAAGCCTTTCTAACTATTATTTACTTCAAACTCCTGTCTACTGACATGGCTCACACTTTGCAACAGACCCTCCATAAAATGTTTTAGGCACCAACCTACGTTGTTCTCTTTACTTTTGATAGTATCTTCGCCACTCATTAATCGTCTTCCTTCGTCCTTTCTACTAATACAGAGTCTATTTTGACCACTCTCACGTTTGACTTTGCAGATTGAATCTTAGGTTGTGTCTCTTTATTTAACAGTAGTATGTTTTGCTTGTCTTACCATTCGGATTATTTCTTCTTTAGCCAATGCAATTTGTTCTTGTTGCATTCTTCAAAACGTGTAAATTTCTTTCTTTTACATAGTGGGTTTTCCTCATCTTCGACCTTACGTCGTAACTGATTTGTTTTTAGCTGCAAATGTTCTGAGGTAAGGGTTTTCACTTCTACTCAATTCTTTTCCACTTCTATCAGCAGATTCTGTAATGGCAACATCCCTTTCATGTTTCCTACTTTCTTCCCTGATGCTTAACTTGATTCCTTCTATTTTAGCTGGTGTCAGTCGTTTATACTTCATGTCTATTCTGACATTTGCTAAGCCTATAAACATCAATATAGGTTCTAGTATTTTCTCCAGCTAGATTTCTCCAAATATTAAGAATTTGTTAAGTGCTGTTTCTTTCAGGCTTATTTAGAGCAAAATGGGTTTATCCGTTTCCTTCATTATGGCGCATATTTGGTCTATTACCGGTATCTGTTGTTGTTCCTCTGTCATCAAACTCTACTGGCATTTCAGGTAAGTTGATGTCGTCACACAGGTCTGCATCAAGCTCAGGTTCAGATTGTGGTACATCATTATCCTGATCTAAACCTTCAATGTTAATAACTAAGTCCTTTTCTGTCTCCTTTTCTAAGACACTTCTTTTAATCATTTCAATCTACACCTCGGATAATAGCTCATTTTTCCTTATGGACCTAGCCTAATCGCATAAATTCTGCTCAATGATCTCAAATAAACCTCTTTCCTTCCAAACACGATGCATCCTCTGCCTATATCCTCGTGTAGATTTACCATCCCCATTCACTGGATCACTTAGAAAGTGGCACTCCATTACAACGACGTTCAATTCTTTGTTCAACTTCCTCCCGCAGTAGTATGATGACGACCGTGTCCCCGCTGGTGAGTTAGGGTGCACCTGCCGGGCTAGAGATCTTCACAAGTTGTTCCCACTTCATTCTTGCCGTTATTTTCATTAATTTGATTTGACATTTTGATTCGACACTAATTTGAGGATTAGTAAATTTAAGGTTACACAACCACCGGGATTTTTATCGAGACACCATCTCCAGGGAAGTTGCCAGTAAAAGCTTAAGATCCAACCCTGACCATAAGATCCAGTTACACCCCGTCAGACGTCAACCTGATATTTACAGCTACGGTTGGTTTATTCTTCTGAGTTTTTCTTCTCATAGGACAACTGGCAACCAAGGTTAATGACTCTGTCCTAGCCAGGCTGGATATTCCGCGCCAGATGCCACTTGGTACTTCCAGCCCACGCGGATATTATTATTATTATTATTATTATTATTATTATTACCACAATCTAATAGAAACTGTGCTGAAACATCATCATATTCCAGACGATATTGTTACTATTATTAGAATTCTGTATAGTGACTTCCACACAGCCATACTGACCAACTTGTTCATTAGTGATTTCGTTAAATTAGAAAAGGGTATACTACAAGGTGACTGCTTCAGCCCATTGATATTTAATATGCTAATTAACACCTTCGTACAGTATATCAAAAAAGATCACTTCAAACAAATCGGTTACAAATTTTTAAAACATTTGATACCAAGACACTGGCTACAATTCGCCGACGATGCTGTAGCGATGTCAGGCCAAGAGAGTGAAAACCAAATTCTCCTCAATGCATTCAGCAGATGGTGTCGTTGGGGTGACATGATCATCAAAGTCGACAAGTGTCACACGTTTGGACTGAAAAATTGTGGAAAAGTATGTAAACAAATAAAACCAAAGCTTTATCTTAATAACAGTGTTATTCATCCTATCGACTCGGGTGAATCATTCCTATATTTGGGTCGTTACTTCGATTTCGGCATGACAAACACGGAACACAAAAATATACTGATGTCAAAAACTGAAAACATTCTCAGGACTATAAATGGTCTCCCGCTCCACCCCAGAAATAAAGTAATTTTGTACCAAAGATATCTACTTTCAAAAATTAGCTGGCACTTGACTGTTGCTGACATAGAAACAAGTTGGGTTAAGGAAAACCTCGATAACGTTGTTTCAAAGTTTATACGGATTTGGTTGGAAATACCTATTTCTGGATCAACACGCCTTCTTCGCCGTACCAAACGTAAGTTTGGTCTCGGTTTAACACTCATATCTGATCGTTTCATTCAGTGTCGAGTATCATTTAGAAACAAACTCAAGTCTTCTAAGAGCAGGGACATTGTTGAAATATACAATGCGACCACCGGTCAAAACATCACGTATGATCAGTACAAAACAACTAGAGAGGCAATAAAGGATATTAGAAATTCTAACGAGAAAAAAATCGATACACTGACTTCGCAAGGGTTAATAATCAAATCAATCACAGCCTATGCAGACAACGCATTTACCAGTCACTGGCACAAAGCGCTTTCTACGTTACCCAATAATATCTACTCATTCACAATCCGGTATTTAAACAACACCCTCGCCAACGCTTCAAATATGCTAAAATGGGGACAAAGAGAATCATCTGCCTGTTCCTTATGTAATGCTACAGAAACTCTCGGGCATGTTATTGGAGGATGTAATACAGCGTTGAACGAAAAACGTTATAATTGGAGGCATGACTCGGTTTTAAAAAATATTGCAAACTTCATATCTTCGAATAAGAAAAATGCAAAAGTTTACTGTGATATTGATGATTACAATTCTCCATCGATTATTACCGGAGATACATATCGCCCTGATCTGTTAGTAATTGATAAAGGAAAGATTTATATTCTAGAACTTACAATCGGCTTTGAAACAAATATTGAAGTGAATTCGAAACGTAAATCAGAAAAATATGAATTTCTGTTAAGATTTCTAGGCAAAAATTATCAAAAAATTATATTTGTCAATTTAAGCATTGGCGCGATAGGAGCAATCGGAAAGAGTACACATTCGGTAGCGAAGATGTTAGCGGAAATAAGTTACGATAAAAGCAAAATCTCATATATCATAAAGAAGATCATATGTGTGGTAATTCGAACCACATATTACATATTCTGTCAACGTAGTAAGACATGGGATCAGCCACCCCTCCTTTATTGGTGACTATGTTACTCTGTGCGTCCCTGATACCATGCCTTGATAGTGAGTGGTATTTCGTAGGGTAATAATGTAATGTATACACGGCATACAATTGTATTAAGTGATAACATGGAAAAATATACTCTTGAAGTTTAAAAAAAAATTATTATTATGTCTTATCAAATTTTTTTTGGAGTGCGTAAAGTTGGAGAATTACGTAACACCGGGTAATTGTTCATAACCTTAGGTATTATGTCGTTCATGTAAGTTTTTTATTTTTCTTCGTTTTCAATTTCTTTATAGAGAAAGTGCTTTTCTGAGAATGTGTGCCGTTGAGTTTAAAATTATTTTCTGTATTTCTGGCAATTGAATATTTCCCGGGATTAAATCGACCTATATTCGAGTTCCTTTCTTCACCATACCAAGGGCTCCTACAATAACCGGTATTAACTTCGTTCTCGTGTTCCACATCCGACTGACCTCAATTTCTGAGTCTTTATATTTACCAAGCTTTTCAAACTCCTTGGCAGTGATGTTGTTGTCGGATGGGACACTCATCGATCATCTGGCACTGCTTGGTCAATTTATCCTTTATGACAATATCTGGTCTGTTAGCCTGAATCGTTCGATCCGTTCTTATTGGGAAATCTCATAATATAGTTATAGTTTACTTTTGGGATGTCTATTACTAGTAAGGGTTGGTGTTCGTACCATTTTTCAGCAATTTCAATTCCATAGTAGCTACACACTTTCCAATGAATATACTGACCTACACGGTTGTGTTTATCAGTATACTCGTTTGGCGCTAGAATTTGACAACCCGACACCAAACGGTCAATCGTCTCGACACTTTTATCACAGAATCTACATTTCGGATCGGCACCATTACGTGTAACATCTGCTTCGTAGTTTCGGGTTAATAAACTCTGTTCCTGAACAGCTATTATAAATCCCTCGGTTTCCACTTTAAGATCAGCACTACTAAGCCACCTATGGGTGTCTGATAAATCTATATCAGGTTTTTGGCTGCGTACTCCATACTGTCCATGAAGCGATTTCATTTTCCAAGTTTCACCAATTGCTTTTTTCCATTTTACTTTCGCAAATGTTTTCAGTTTGTGTGCATTATCAGTAACGTGTTCTTCATCTCCATTCTCTTCAGCTGCATGTTGAAGGCCTATTTCAAGTTCCTCAGCAAATTTTGTTCCTTCCTTAAGGATAGAATGTAACTTCTTTCTTTCGTGATGTCTGTACACTATTTTTAGCATCTGGTCCTCAATAAGACTCAGGTATCTATGGAGACCAATAGTGGATGTTTTATATGCAAGCTCTAATTGAGTCAGGCCTCTTCCTCCTTCCTTTCTTGCTACGCACAAGCGATCAATGTCAGCTTTAGGATGGTGCATATTATACATGGTAAGTATTTTACGTATTTTGGTGTCCAGGTTTTTAATTTCACTAAGATTCCAGTCAATTACGTTCTAACTGTTAGTAATGACCGGGATTGCCACTGTATTTATAGCCAAAATCCTGATTTTAGGGCTTAACTCGCCCTTAAGAATAATCCCAGTCCTTCTAACAAGTTCTTTCCTTAATTTCTCTTTCATATCTGAGTGTTTAATCCCATTAGATTCGTTCACACCTAGATATTTGTACACTTCCTCCTGATCCAAGTCTTTAATTACAGTTTCGTTATCGAGATGTACATTCACAGATCTAGTTAGTTTACCTTTTTTGAAAGTAGCTTTTGCACATTTACTTGTACCGAACTCCATACCAATATCGTCCCTCACCCATTTAAAATTTTCAAAAGTCCTTCAAGTTTACTATTATTTTTCTCGTAAAGCTTTAGATCATCCATATAGAATAAATGGGAGATCTTATCATTGTTAATCTCATATCCATATTGTGAGGAATTCAGTTTTAAAGAAAAGGGAATGAGTGAAATACAATAAAAAGGAGAGGAGAAAGGGAATCACCCTGAAAGATCCCTCGTTTAATAAAGACATCGTTGCATATAATCGTACCATTCTCATTAGAGAGGTGTAGTCTTGTTTTCCATTGAGTCATATTAAACTTCAAAAATTTGATAATAATCGGGAAAATTTTGAAAAGATCAAGTGAACGCAGAATCCAATCATGCGGAACGCTATCGAATGCTTTTTTGTAGTCGATCCACGCACAGCTCATGTTTCTTTTACGAGTATTACAATTTTCGAGAACCATTTTGTTTATTAATAACTGATCCTTGCAGCCACATGAGCCTCTTCTACATCCCCTCTGTTCCAGAGGCAATAGATTGTTTTCTTCCGGGTGCTTGTACGTTCTGTCAGTAAGTATTGAAGTAAGTAGTTTGTACGTTGTTGAAAGAAACGTAATTGGTCTATAGTTCTTAGGGTCCTTTGTGTCACTGCTTTTCGCAAGTAAGTAAGTGGTGCCTTCGCACAGCCAGCTTGGTGTTTTTTCTGGGTTTTGCATCAATTTATCGAGCAGTTTAGCAAATGTGTAGTAAGCTGAAGGCAGAGCGTTTAGCCAAAATTTGACAAATTGTCTAATCCCGGTGTTTTCCACTTTTGTGATTTCGCTAGGGCAGATTTCAACTCTGACACAGTTATACTTTCCCACTGTTGTTCATTCACATCTTCATTGGCATTTGCTGTATTTGGGATCCATGCAGCAGATTTGTTATGCCTTTTTTTCCTCCCCCCAGATTCCTTTCCAAAAACTATCAATATTCTCTTGACTTGGGGTTTCTTTAACTGTATTTTATTTTTTACCTAATTCCATGTAAAACTTTTTCGCATCTGTCTGAAATATCTTGTTGTGCCAATAGACATTGCTTCGCTTTTCAAACCCTCTCAAACGTAGGACCTTCGCTTGCATTTTTTGTTTTAATTCTTCCTTAATTTGGAGGATTTCTGTTATACTTGCTATCCTGAATTTTCGAGATTTCCTAGTTTTTGAGTTCTTGTCTCTTTCTATTTTACTCAAAATCGATATCTCACCGCGCATCTTTTCAACCTCTTTCTCAATATCTCGCTTCCACTTGGGTTTTCTATGATGATTACTTTTCTTTGGGGGTTTTCTCTTAATGCCTATGCTTATTTCAATGGCCTTAGCACATGCATAGAGAATAGTATTCAGTTCAGTTATATTTACCACAACGTCTTCGCAGAAATCTTGGAGGGCCAGGTTTGCCATCATTACATATTTATCTTGTAATCTTTTCAATTTTATTTTAGCGAGACCGTCACTCTCTTTCATATCAACCGATTCAAATTTTTCAACATTAGCTATTATTTCATCTTTAAATCGAGCAAGCTCGGCATCGTCAACTTCTCTTCTTTCTGCATCTGGTACAGCTTCAGGGTGTTGGATTCGAATGCGCTGACCACCATCATTGAATACGTCATATCTATTGTCATGGTTCCTAGTATCTGCCTGGGTTAATTCATCATCAGAACCTTCATCAACTGGAATATTTGAAAGTGCTTCATCCTCATTTTCTAAAACATTTGCGCCCACACCTTCAACAGCTCTGATATCAATTTTTACTTTCTCCTTGGTTTCTCTTAGTTCGAACTCTGTTAACCTATTGTTTTCAAAATATCTCATCTAATATTGGCTAATTTATTTGTATCCAAGTTCTACATTTGGATTTTGTTTTTTCCATATATTAAAGGTGTTTTCAGTATAGCTTCTTGCCGGTTTTTCTAGTGGCATATAAAATGCATATAAAATTTCTGGAACTCCTCTCTATTCCATCTTTGTCGGTTTCTTTTTGTTTTCTTAATTGATGATGTTACTCTGGATGGGCCAGCTGGTAGGTTGCCCTGTACTTGGTGACCATCAGAGATTTTATTGTTTAATTCATTTTAAGAGGTTGCTGATTCAGTTGCACACTTTTCAACCTCAAGCTGCTTCAGCACCCTTGGGTGACGTGTCCCTTGTTGACCCACGCGACGGACGATGTGGTATGATTTTTAACTTCTTGTTTTCATTTCAAATCAGGAATGCATTTTAACCTTCCTACCAAAGGGCTAGGTATTCCACGCCAGATGCCATCTGGCATTTCAAGTCCACGCGGATTTATTATAATAATACTAATAATAATAATTATTATTATTGTTGTTATTATTAGTAGTAGTACAATGTAAAAAGGATTTTCTCGGTTTTACCACCGGTCTTTGTTTGGGACCGGGACTTCTCCGAGACAATGGGTTCACCAGATCATGTAATCTGATTTTTCAAGCACCTTACTCGAAATATGTGCGCTTCCTAGCCTTATCTTGCCATGGTAGCAACGCCTACCATGGCAATATAAGTAACATATTCTTTGCGACGAAAGTAACATCTCCGCCACTAATCTTGTGGTAATAGTCACAGTTAATGTCATTACTTGTGCTTTATTGGGAACAGTATCAGGCAGCTGCTATGCATCATCTAACTTACTTAACAGACTTGGAAAGCCACCGATTCGGAAAGAGGTACGAAACATCGAGATGCTACTACACTCCAGTTCTTTGCAGGAAGTTGATGTATTCAAGGTATATGCTGCTTCAACTAACGGGAAGTTCAGTTTGCCTGTGAATGTCAATAAAGAAGAAGAGAGGGAGACCCTTTTAAAGTTGAATGACCCCAGTTACGCTTGCATGCTCGAGAAATTATCTCATCTACAGGAGACTACGGTTATTGATGACGATTCGAAACCAGAACTACCAATTCACCTGCTTCTCGAACTTGGCGAATTTTCAAGATCAAAATGTAAGTGCCACCAAAACTTGGACAGCCTGGAGAACCAGTTGCAGAGTTGACGAAAATTGAATGGATCTATATATCACCAGGACCTAATCTGACAAATTTCGATCACCTGTGCAGACTCAACGTTCTGGTATTAGAGGATCGGTCCGAGGGCGATCAACAGACATTTTCCCAGGACTTTGAGGAATAACTGACTCAAAGAAAAGATGGCTGATACAAGACAAGACTGATGCGGAAGATTGGAATCCTCAACTGGACAACAACTAGACTACCAGCCTTGCGAGACTGTCCTGCTTGATGAAGAAGTTAAAGAGAGGTCTGCAGCTATTCGAATAATATGACACAACAATACGAAAACAGCTACCAAAAGGCATAACCGAAGAAAACCCTGCCGAACAGGCAGAGAGTTGTACCTTCCGCACAAACCAGTCATCAGAGAATCTGCGGAGACAAACAAGGTGTGCATTGCCTATGATGTGTCCTGCAAGCTGAATTGAGAGAGCCCATCGCTTAACGAATGCTTGGTGATGGAATCACGACCACAAAATCTGCTATGAGATGTACTGATCAGGAGCAGGCTCAAACCCACCGTTCTTACTGGAGATTTGAGTCAGGTCTTCCTTTCTTCAAGTTCGTATTCATAATAAGATCGAGACTGCCTTCACTTTCACTGAATTAAAGATAAATATGTGACGAAGCCATTGCATTTCTCTTCACACGACCAATATTCCGATTAGTTCAGTCACCATTTTTGCTTGGTGGAACCATAAAATTTCATCTGGACAGTACTCAGAGTGACTACCCGAAAAGATCTCTTCGTGTATGACGTAATTATTGAAGATGCAACTGAAAAGGCAGTGAGAAAGTTCAAGTGCGAGTGCGTTGACATTTTTGCTGGAGGGGGATTTGCACTTCATACGTGGAACTCATATCTACCAAGTCAGAAATTAGACAACAGTGAAGTGAGTGGTGTCAGGACCTACGCCAAGCAAAATCTGAACATGAACTAGGAAAGCTCAATCCTGGGACTTGCTTAGAACAAGGGTGCGGACACCACAGCAGTGCAAACCAAGAGAGGAATGCTGGGATTTTTGGCGTCAATCTGCACCCCAGTAGGATCAAGTTCACCTGTACCTCTTGGAAAGCAACTATTTAGGGAAGCTAACGACTTGAAACTAGGAAAGGACACACCTTTGCTGTTATTTCTTCGTAAACGGTGGACAAAATAGAAACAGCGATTGCCATTCTTGTTTGAAATATCGGGTGCAGTTCTACCATACAAAGTACCAATCACGTTCATTGATATTCACAGTTTCTGTGAGGCAAGTTCTACTGAAACCTGTGCTGTAACGTTTGCTGTGGTGTTTTAGGAAGACGGTGTTAGGCAAGGACGTCTGAAGTCAAACTTTTGGGTAAGCAAGAAATATTTGACAATATCAAGAAGTGAGTTGATCGCTTCACACTTGTTTCAAATTTCATACAAAATGAAAAAGAGCCACTCATAGGATTGCCAAGCAATCGCACTGTACGCTAGTCGGATATTACTGCAACGTTGCATTGAATTGGGGGAGGTGGCTGGTACAAAATAATCATTAAAAATAGGAAAAATTAAGACTAAAGACAGTTGTTGGGGCGGAATATAATTAACTAAATACTTCCTCTTGATATTTCTTCTTGATCTAAATTTCTCGTATACTTTTTGACCATTTTGAATTCTGTCTCACAAACAAATGTTGTCGTTGTATCTACTAGTTTAAGTTCTAGAAATTTCCTGAAATATTGCAGGGCTAATTAGGATATATCATCGTGACTAAGTAAAAATAACAATGGCTATTATACAGAATAACAAAAGAAATGTTAAGTCCCGAATGTCCTAGAAAGATTCGTGCGCTATATGAGTGATGCAACTGCTTACTCATTGTGAATTTTGTGTTAGGAGAAATTTCGCAACAACTGTATCACATGGCGATGTGTTAGAGAAGAGTAAAATCAATCAGATCTAGGAAGTCGTGCTTGCTACGATGATCAAATGGGGAAGTATTGGTTAAAAGGATTTTCATGGTTCTCTGATTATGATTCCTGGCCTGAAGATATCATCATTTAAATTGAATGAAGAACCGGATAGCTAGAGTAAGCAAATCAAAGATGTTTTCGCCACTGCAATCGAAGCAGAGCCATCAAAACTGGAAGATAGTCTGGAGAAATTCGATCTTTGGGAAGTGTTGTAAGTGACTGGCTGGATTTAACAATTTCAGCATAATGCACGGCTATCAAAGAAGCATCGATTGTCGGCACCAGTCCATACGGAAGAGAACGAGAAATCGAGGTTGTGCCTGGTTCAGAAAACAAGTGTACTATGTCGAAACTGAGCAATTCAAAATTGATTGAGCTTCCCCAATTAAATTTTCAGAAAAAAGCAGATGGAGTCTACACCTGTCTTTGGCGTATAGTTGGACAGTATCCAATCGACTCACCACCTCAAGCTGTAGTCAGCCTAAGGTTAATACACAATGCTCACCTCAAAATACTGCATAAGATACTGGTTTACACGATGACTGAGATGCGAGAAAACGTCTGCATACTACGAATCGGCTAACTGATGAAGGAGGTAATCAAGCATTGTAATGGCTACTCACATTGGGCTTGTCCATCTCCACAATTGGGAAGTATGCTAAGAGACCAAACAAGGTGAATGAACACTTCAGGTAACAGGGTTAGACTTTGCAGGACCATTCATTTACTGGCTCTCGAGCAAAGACGAAGGCAAAAATTACGTCTGGTTGTATAGCTCTAGCTTACGTCGTGCAGTATATCTTGATATGCTACCAAGGCAGAATCTGGAAGATCTGTTAACGAGCCTTAAGAGGTTTACTACAAGACCGGGAAGGCCACAGAAAATGTATTCTGAAAACTACCTTACTTTCGTGGTTGTAACATCTTAGATACGTAAAGTGATGAAGGAAGAACAGCTGTACAATTTTTTTTTTCAATTTAATTAGAGCATCGTGATGGGGTGGCCTCTATGAACTGATCATAGGGCTTGTCTGTCAAACAATCACGTTTTAAGACCATCGGACGTTCTACACTATCTTGGAAGCATCTCGATTCCGTTTTACTTGATGTGGAGAACACTTTAAACAACAGTGGTCTGGACGTACTTGAAAGAAGACATTCAAATTCCATTCCTAACTCCAAATTTACTCATGACTTTTATTGATACAAACTTTATCCCTGGAAAAAACGTGAACCAATTTGAAGAGGCAGCCTTGGGAAAACGAGCAAAATATCTACAAACCTCAAAAGATTGCGTATAGAGTAGATAGAAAAAGAAACAACTGAGATCTCTTAGAGAACGACACAATCAATTGCACAGTTGGTAACAGTCAAACCTGAAAGTTGTGGATGTGTTTATCATCAAAGGAAACGAGAAGAACCAGAGTCATTGGAAGACTGGAATCATCATCAAGCTCATACAGGGTCGTGACCAAATAGTTAGAGCAGTTAGGTTACTGCCTGGCAAGTCAACACTAGAACGAAAGATTCAACACCTGTATCCATTGGAAATATCTTATGAGCGGATACCCAATGATAGTCTAACCACACAATGACCCACTGAATACCAATGAAATGTGAACTTTATTTTCTACCTCCGGCACCAAACATGGGGAGAGTATCGGAACGTTGGCGTGCACGTCATAACTTGGAAAGCATTGGATAGTAGCACTTGGTCAATATCAATCATTACCTAATTTAGTAGTATTTAGACACAGAACACGTATCGTGTTATGTACATAGTAACTTGTTTATTTTTTGACGTAAGTATAATTTCTAGAAATAGCCTTTGTTTGGTATGAATAAGGACAATTTTTTACTTAAGTTAGTTCATATCTGACCACCAAGGTGAAGATATTTTTAAGAAGAAGCATTATAAACGGAAGTTCGTGAATTTTATCTTAATCGACTAACAGTCTGCGACGCCATGTGTCATGGTAGCTGTAACAATGGCTTTCATGAATCTCAGCCTTGTCTTTATTATAATTGCTTTATTCCTTCCGATGGTCTTCAGAATGGTCATAGCTTATGTTGCTATTGCAATAGGGTTTTCCAAATCCCTGATAAAGTGTAAATACCCCGCTGATTTGGCTCCTTTAGTATGTACACGAGTCCGTATGTTTAGTAGGTTGTCAGTTGAGTTATGGATATTTATAAAATGTTCGGTTGATGCTCTTCAAAGCTAAAAAAATGTAATAAATTTGTATTGTCATTTTAGGTGCTGAAAACTAAATGTCTTTGTATTTATTTTAGTAGTCCTTTAGATTAAAATAATATTTAAGGAAAAATAAAACAAACATTGTAATTCTGAAAAGGTTCAAACTCAAGCTGATGAAATTATTCAAACACACAAAAAAAGAAATGTTAGTACCTCGTAACTCCATCCAATACGTACTCTGGTCAAAGCGTGGCCTACCTTGTGACATGACGAAACCTACTTTTGTTCATTGTTACTTTCCCAGCTATTTCCATACCCTTGAAGAGATCTGTAACAGTTTTCTCTTTTCTATGTTCTTGTCTCTCCCTTCAAAGTAACCAAATCTTGTTGTCACATAAAAAAGGCATTCCTTCAGCAATCCCAGTTTTGTCTTTTTCTCTTGTCCCTCTCAAAGAAAATTTTATTTCTTTTGACGCTGCTATGCGCATTGTGAGTCTGCATCTAACTTCTTTGCTCTAATTTCCATCACAATATTCGTGGGCTCCAAGATACTAAAAGTTGTCAACTTCTTCTAGTGTTGATTGTCCTGCGAGTATTTTGTGGCCATCTGTCTCATTATACGTCACTAACATCACTTTGATCTTCTTTGGAATCATATTGAGACCATAATGTTGTCTTTTAGTGTTTACGACCTGGAAAAATTATTCAATTTCTTTAAACTTTGACAGCAAAACGTTATCATTTGCGTAGTGAAGATCTCCCAGTGGCTCGCCAATAACCAGAAAGAGGTTGACAAAACGACAAACGAGAAACCCATGTTTTGTATTACTAACCTAAGTTTCTCATATCCGGTGTTGTGAAATGCTCTAGAATAATCGAAAACACATATGAACAGGTGGCTGGACTTTGGACCATTTTCTTATTACACTTTCCCAGCTTAATATGTGATCCCATGTGTCTCAGCTCTCCACATACGAATCTGTGCTACAAATTGTTTTCTCTCAGTTTCTGTACTATTAGTCCTACCAGTATTTTCAGCATCATTTTACTCGCATGTCAAACAAGGAATATTTCTGTAATTTTCACAGTTGTAAATCTCCCTTTTCTGATAGGGGGACAAACAAGGCTCTGCAACAATCCAAAGGCCATTATTCATTCTACCATATCTTTACCCACAGGTTGTGCGTCAAGATCACTGGAGAATTTCCTTCAGCTGCCAGAACTCCAGCAGGCATGCCATCACACCCTGGTGACTTGCCTCGCTTTTGTGATTTCAGTCATTTAGAACTTTAATCTTAAAGGACTCAAGTGCTTCTCCTCGGTCTGTTCAACCCTTTTATCATTTGTAACAGTCACTGTGTCGGGGTATGCATAAAATTATTTGCAAAATTATTTCCACCGTCCCAGTATGTCAGTTGACTCTGTTAGCACACTAACATTTTATCTTCTATGACATTTAAATTTTGACTGAATTTCGTTGTCACCATTTTAACTCCATATGCTTCACTTTACCATAATCAGTCCTATAGTGTGTCTCAATATTATTACACTGATGTAACGACTATTTGGTATTGTTCTTCCTGTATGCTGTTTGATTTCCAGCTATATTTTCTTTCTATATTCAGATTGGGTTGTATGGGGCGTTTTGGTTGAAGTACTACCTGTGTTGACTTCAGCGGCTGCTTTAGCTTCGGTTACTGGCTGATCACATGGGACTTCATTCCAATCGCTCAACTCTCACTGCTGGCTCCACGTTGCTGCTAGTGCACGGCAGCGGCCACAACCCGGTAAACCGCTCCATCTGGCGGACTAAACGTAGTGAGGGGATTGAACATGCTTCAACTAATGGACATCTCCCTCTAGTGCACGAAGACTGTGACAGCGAAGGTGGCATGTGAACCTTTTACAGATCACTGGCACTGAAGGTGGAGCAGCAAAGTGTATGGAACTCCAGGGGCACTTCAAAGACCCATTAGTCGAATGTGGCCGGCCACCGTGGAAAGGTGCGAGAACCTACCATGTACTCCTCATACTCAACAATGGATCTCACAAACTCAAGCTCTAGTCATAGCGTGAAATATGTGTCCCCTGCAGCTGACACGTTTGTAAATAAATCCAGGAAAGAGAGATCGCCTACAGAGAGTCATGTTGATACCAATGACGGGTCTGACCCAAACTCACCAGAGCGGTCAGGGCCTGATAATGTCACCATAAAGTCTAGAAAGCGACCTCTGGTAGTTGGCACATGGAATGTGCGCACTCTAAATCAACCAGGTAAACTCGACAACCTGATTCTGGAAGCAAAACGTTTAAAATGTGACATACTAGGCATGAGTAAAGTTCATTGGATGGACAATGGAAAAATCGAAAAGGACGGCTATTCATTTATATATTCTGGTTCTGAAGACCATAGTAAGGGCGTAGGGTTTGTAATCAGTCCTACTGTAAGAAGAGCAATCAAAGGATTCTGGCCTGTGTCCGACAGAATAATTCTACTGAAAATTGGAGCTAAACCCTTCAATAACTGTTTCATTCAAGCTTATGCCCCAACAAGCGAATATTCGGAAGAGGAGATAGAAGCGTTCTATGGAGACTTAAGTAAGGTAATGAGGGAAGTGAACTCAGATGAAGTGCTTGTATTAATGGGAGACATGAACGCAAAGATAGGTAAAGGTAAGCACACTGACATCGTTGGGGACTTGGAACGATTGGGGACTTGGAACGAAGAAATGAAAGAGGAGAGAGGCTGATAGAGTTCTGCGAAGAAAAGGAACTAGCTATAGTGAACACTTTCTTCAAGCAGCATCCAAGAAGTTTGTATACTTGGAAAAGCCCAGGGGATCTGCATAGAAATCAGATAGACTATATCATGGTCAGAAAAAGATTTAGAAATGCAGTAAGGTGTTGTAACACCTACCCAGGTGCGGACATTGAGTCAGATCATGTCCCGGTCCTTTGCAAGCTGCAAGTTAGACTGAAACAAACTACTAAAAGGTCAGAAAAACCGAAGCTATTGTATTTCTCAAAGATGCAGAACAGGATATGCAGGAAAAATACAACATTGAAGTAACCAACAGACTCAACATGTTGGAAAGGGTGGTAACTGAAGACATGAAAAGTAACGTAGAGGCCCATTGGGATCGTTTCACAAGCGTCCTCACTGAAGCAGCAGAGGCAGTCCTTCCAGTAAAAGGTTATAGAAAGCAAAAAGGCTGGATGAATGATGATATTCTCGCATTAATGGAACAGAGACGATTAAGTAAGGGCACCAGCGAATACAAAGTATTGAACCAGCAAGTGAAGTGTGAGTGTATCAAAGCCAAGAAGAAATGGATAGAGGAAAAATGTGCATACATTGAAGAGGCCATAATGCAAAAGAAGTTCACAGAATTGTCAAAGAATTATCTGGCAAAAAGACTATGAAAGCAAGTCTCTGTATAAAGAGTAAGGAAGGAAAGATGCTGTTTAGCACAGAAGAGGTGTCTGATCGCTGGCAAGAATACATCATGGACCTGTACTCAGATGAAGACAGAGAGAAGACAACTACAAGGGTTTCTGACTGTGTCAGTGGACCGGTAATTCTGGAAGTCGACGTGGAAGCAGCAATCAAGAAACTCCGTTTAGGTAAAGCTGCGGGAACTAATAGGATCTGTGAAATTCTAAAACACATGGGGGACACAGGACGAAGGAAACTCACATTCCTTTGTAACCAGATATACGACACTGGTTATATACCGAAGGACCTTAACCAGTGAATATTCATAGCTCTTCCAAAGAAGCCTAGTGCAGTAGACTGTTTGAATTTCAGGACAATCAGCATAATGAGCCAAGTAGCCAAAGTGTTTCTGAAGATTATACAGGAGCGTATGAAGGGCAAGGCAGGCTTCGTTCTCGCAGAGGATCAACTCGGTTTTCGCAAGGGAAAAGGCACGAGAGAGGCTGTGTCGTGTGTTCGAAACCTGACTGAGAGAGGTTTAGAAATGCAAAACACTGTCTATCTTTGTTTTGTAGACTATACTGTAGAAAGGCATTTGACAGAGTGCACCATGATCAGCTTATCCAGGATCTACGGAGCATAAATATTGATGACAAAGATCTTGGGATTATTATTAACCTGTATTGGAATCAAGAAGCTGCTGTAAGGGTAGGAAACGATTGCACCACATTCGTACCGGTAGAGAGAGGAGTGCGTCAGGGTTGTGTCCTATCTCCAACTTTGTACAACTTATATGCAGAGAAGATTACCACAGCAGTAGAAGATATGCAAAGAATAAGCATTGGTGGAAGAAACATCAACTCAGTCAGATATGCCGACGACACAACGGTTATCGCCGACCCGGAAGAGAAACTTCAGGAGTTGATCAGTGAAATAGATCAGAGAAGCAGAAGCATAGGCCTTGAAATAAACACTGAGAAAACCAAAATAATGACACTCAGTAAGTTCCCTACACCTGTGAATACCAAAATTATACTCAGCAACAGGCAGCTAGATCGAGTTAAGAATTTCAAACTATTAGGACACACTGTTACAAGTGATGGAAGATGTGACGAAGAAATCAAGGCAAGAGTAGGTATGGCCAAATCAGCTTTCAACTGCTATAAAAAAACACTGACATGTCGAAAAATTGATCCAACGACACGCCTAAGGTTGACCAAGACCTATGTTTGGTCCACTTTCTTGTACTGTGCTGAAATTTGGACCTTAACACGTTCCGTGGAGAGAAAGATAGATGCATTCAAAATGTGGTGCTACAGAACAGTTTTATGTGTCAGCTGGATGGAAAGAAGAACAAATGAAGAAGTTTTGAGGATGATGGGAATAAAGAAATGCTTGTTAGTTATTATATGAAAGAAGCAACTGACATATTTTGGACATATAGTAAGGCACAACACTATCCAGCGAGATATTCTAGATGGAAGAATTTAAGGCAGGAGGGCGATAGGTCGACAGCGGTTCAAATGGACAGACAACTTTACAAGAGTAACAAGACTTTCCCAGGAGCAGCTCAAACGACAAGCACAGGACAGAGTGGGCTGGAGATCCAGAGTCGCCAATATTCGGACCGGGGACGGCACCTAGGCAAGGCAAGACATATTCACATTGCCGCTTTTTTTCACTCTCTCTTTCGGTTTGCGTCTCTTTCCTGTAAGTTGTTTCTTTTATCATCCTGGATTTTCGTTTTAGTTTCGTTTTGGGAAATTGTTTCTTCGTCAACTCCGGTTTTGCTTACTCTTTTTCAACACCTCGTTTGGTGTCATTTCTTCGGCCGAAAAAAAGCCAGTTCTTCAAAACTATTTTTCACTTCAAAGGCACAAGACTTGGGTATTTCTGATGTACCAAACCTAACTATCTGCTGAATTTATCACATATTTGATTTTCCTTTGGAAATTCGTGCATAGCATTTGATAATCCCGTTTACAATCAACCTCAGGCAAAGTGGGCACTTTCCTCGCCAATGTCTTCCTTTTTCTTTATGCAAGGATACAGTCCATTCGATTACACGTTATTACATGTGCACAGGAGGCTTTTGTAATAGAAAAAGCAGGGCGTTGCATAAAACTATATTGTTCGTAGTTGCAGAGTGAAACATTTATCAAATGGCATGATTGTTCCATTTCAGTCGCAACGTTTGGGCAGTGATCACAAATCCTTTAAAGCTTTTAGGGATAATTTGAGTATATTACTGAAACCGTTGTAGCCTTTTCACTCTTGTTATTGGTCATTCATCTCAGTTTAATGCTGGCACTGAGTTTAACTTCAGAATTCCGTTTTGTCGTGACCTGTATCAAAGTTAGACAGCAAAGGGCTCTGGTGAGTGGTCGTGCTGTTTGGTTGCAATACTCTGTTGCTCCCTGTCGTGAATTGCCGGTCTCCTGCTGATTGCCATGTGTTGTTTGTTGACTTTGACTGTTTTCTATGTTTGTTGGTTTGTTGTGGCATTGTTCCCAACTGCTTTTGGTGCTTTACTTATTAGACATTCAACAAGGGAATTGCATTTTTCTATTTTTCTGTGTTGAGAATTGTTTGTCGTTTTACATGACTGCACTGCAGCTCAACAACTCTTGCAATATCACTACACAATGACAACAATTGAAGATTGACAGGAAAGAGAGTTGTTAATACTTGCTGAGACTTAATCGAACTCCTGTGTCTCTGGCGTTTTTCAAAGATCTTTGGAAATGGCTCTGTGGTTTGGTGTCAGTGATTCTAATCCATTTAAGTTTTTTTATTATTTAATGTAAATATACGCGGCAGGATATAAAGGCTACCGAATGCTTACATTTCTTGATGATAATCCAATGACAAGCAACACTTTTTCCACATATATATATGGTACATTCGATTTGGTTAACCGTATTAGAGTGCTCGATACATAAATGCAGAGCGTAATAAAAGATATAATAAGTTGGAAAGAATAAAAAAACTACACTATCCATTT
>RDPX01000039.1:1207844-1223503 GCA_003991215.1 Morbakka virulenta | reverse complement strand
TTAGTTTTATTTATTTTTTTAATTGGTTTATTTTGTGAGGGAGGGGAAGGGAAAGGGAGGATGGTGGGGAGAGAGAGAGAGAGAGAGAGAGAGAGAGAGAGAGAGAGGGAGGGAGAAGAGAGAGACCATTAGAGACAGAAACACAGACAGACAGAGTGAGATAGTGTGTATGTGTGTGGGATTTTTTGCTACTTTTCTGCTTGTTTCAACTCTGCAACTCTTCCAGGGACTTTACTGCGGGTTTGTTTTTGTTTTGTTTTTTTTGAAGAGGGGAAGGATTTATTTGGGGGGTTTCCATCATTGTTACCACGAGTGCTCTGTTTAACTTTCTTAGGATCCAGATCACTTTGTGCCATCTGATCTGACTCGCTAATCGTGGTGACTTCATGGAAGTTCTTTTGTGATTCCAAGCGTTAGAAACTGAAAATGATGGGGGCCCCTTTCCTCGATGTCCAACTTTGGGACTTTGAAACTATGTTTTCTTTAATGTTTTTTACCTTGGAAATCACGGCTACTATAAATTTTTTTCTATGGTCAAAACACATTGGGTTTTAATCAACCATTTGGCTCGTCAGAGGTGTTCAGGTCCTTTATTTTGCCAATGGGTCGTTGAAGAAATTTCAGGCAATAGATGTTGAATATTTATTTGCATGGTTTTTACAATGCAATAAAAAGCTGCATATTACAATAATTCCTATGAATAACTGCATGAGGAAATAATTTTTCTGACCTTCGTCTTTCGGCTGCTCCTGTGAGGGATCGCCACAATATATCTTACGCCTTTATTTTGGTGCGGTCAGCAGCGTCCACTCTTCCTCCTCCAGGGGCAGTTGCATCTTTAAAATTCTTCTCCCGATGTAGCTCTCTCACTTTCTGATCACATGCCCAAACCATCTTAGTCTTGTCTCGTTTTGCTTCTCTCCTAATCTCCTAACGTGTGCTGTACCCCTGTTGTATTCAATTCTGTTTCTAACCAGATGTGTGACGCAAGTAACCACCTCAGCATTTCCAATTCTCCCACGTCGAAGTCAGCTTCATGCTTCTTTGCTGTCGCGACTGTCTCGAGTTCATACAGCTGACCTGGCCGCGCTACCTTGTGTACTTTTCTTTTCGGTTTTGGTTATAGTTTCTGTCACGTAGTACTCCCGTTACCTTCCTCCACCCATTACATACACCCTGTATTCACTTCTCTATCGCATTCCTCATGGCACTGCACGGTTGATTCCAGACTTCAAGTCTTGTGTCTTTGTTACATTTGTTCCTTGGTTCCTTACGTTTTGCCCTGCTTACTTTCATCTCTCCTCTTCTCCAGTTCTTTTTTAGCCTTACCACATTTCTCTACTTTAGTACGACCTAAAAAATAATTATTTCGGGCATGCCGCACTAATAATTAGAAGGAATAAATTACTATCTTTCGACCACTTCTACCCCGCACTAATGTTTAGAGGAAAATTTTCATCTTCAGCAAGAAGACAGCGAAAAAATTGATAAAGAGGACCCTTTTTGTTTGCATTTTTTTGTTATCTTTTTGCAAAGAACGGATAAGTGTTAAAATTAATTTTAAACTTATTTTTACCTGGTTAAAATAATATCCATCCGCACTATAATAAGAGGAGAATTTGACCCTTCCCGCACTAAATAAGAGGAAATTGAAAATTCTATGAAATACACCCGCACTATTAATAAGAGGAAAATAAATTGTCCAATTTTCTAATTTTTGATTGCCGTCCCAAATAAGAGGCCGTACTAAATTAGAGAAAATACGGTATTTCATGTCTTGCTGCACAGCGCAATGCAATCGGCAGATAGGATTGTCCCTGGTGCTTTTTTCCTTCATCAGAGAATCGATCCATAACTACAAATAGGAAGGGGCTCAGAGCTGATTCCTGGTGAAGTCCAACCTTGACTTGGAACCAATCTATGCCAGGTCGAATTGCTCTTATGCATTTCTTTTACTAGCCTTGCACACTTTTGTGCTATTCGAGATGTTCTTACGCAATCCCCAAATTCCTTCCTTCATCCCCTGTCTACGCCTTTTCCAAATCTACAAAAACAGTGCAATTCCTTTACTCCTCGGTGCTTTTCCATCAGAATGCGCAGTGGGTTTTCCTGGCATGAAACAGGCCTGTTCCTAATCTGCTTGCCTTAGCCCCGCATCCAACACTCTGCCCATATAGTAACAGATATCAAAACGCTCCTCCACTTTTTTGGCATTTACTCAAAGTCAGGATTCAATTAAAAGGCTTTGTGAGCATTTCTTAACCCAAGTCACCGAGACATTTTCATGCTCAATAGGTATGTTGTTTTGCCCTACCTCCTTTTCATTTTTCATTTTCTTTAATGCCTTGTTGGCTTAATCTTTGTCCATCCCTCCAGCTTCATATTCAGCTCTCTGGGCGTCTTCAATGCTGGCTACTCGGAGGTTTTCAGTGTTCATGAGACCTTCTAAGTAGCTTTTCCACCTTTCTAACACTTCCTTTGCTCCTGTCATTAGCGCTCCTTCTTCAATTTTGATGACTTGGACATGCTGGATGTCCTTTGATACTTTTCCCTTTTGTTTCGCGATCCGGGACGAATCCTTTTTACCCTCATTTGTGTGCAGTCTGTCATAGAGATCACTGTATGCCTTCTCCTTAGCCTTAGCTACCTCTCGCTTTGCTTCCTTTCATCTAGTGTCATATTCCTATTCGCCCTCTTCTTAACCTGTTTTGTGAAACACCTTTGCTTTCTTGTTTTGAATGCTTTTCTACACTGCATCACTTCACCGCCATGTTTCCTTGTCTGCTTTCCTGCAGCTTGTTACCTCCGGAACTGTCTTGGCCGTTGCTCAAATGGTGTCAATTTTGACCAATTTTCCAACACATTCGTGGTTGAATTCACCATCTTTAATAGCTCCGGGTTGAAGTTACTCCTACACTCTGCTTCCCTCGGCTTCCACCAGTTTATCCTTGGATTAACTGTCCTTTTGCTTTTCCTCTTAGCTTTAATAATTTGCTTGCATGCTACCACTTTGTGTTATGCATTAAGACACTCTCCTCCCAGTAGATATTACTTACTTCGTTCAGATGTTCTGCAAGCTAGGTAGTCAACTTTGGTACTCCTTCCATCTCTTTTGGAGATGATCCTCTGGACCTCTTTCTTCTTGAAGTATGTCCTTAGCTCTGCCGTCTCTACTCGCTTTTTCACTATCTCTTGGCCTTCTTTTTTCCCCTTCCATATCCATATCCTGGTATCACCTCATCTCCTTTGTTCCTTTCTCCGACATATCCATTGGAGTCACCTCTGATCAAGCTTTTCTTTTCCCTAGGTATCTTCATGAATGTGATATCCATGCCCATCCAAAACTTATCTTTCTCTTCCTTTGGGCGACTTATCTGTGGTTCATGTGCACTAACTTCAGTCAGTAGCGTAACCTACATTCAAGCTCGTCACTTTGCCAGAGATTCTCGCTACCTCCAGCACACTTTATGCATAACAGGGTCTCACCACAATCCCTACACCATTTGTTTTGTTGTCCTCGCCACTTTATATTAATTTGTACCTTTTACCAAGTTGTCTGGATTTGCTCCTTTTCCTGGATGCATATGTCAACGCGCCTTCTTTCCGTCAAATTGAAATCTATATTGTTCTTTTCCATTGTTCCCACATTTAGTGTACCAATCCTAAAAGTCATCTGCCAGATTTTCTCCTCGCGCTTTTCTCTCTTTTTCTTCTCTTTTCTTCTTTTCATTCATTTCTTTCGTTGTTCAGCAGTACCACAGTTTCTCGTACCACCCTGCTGGTCAGTGGTGCTGGCGGTCATTGTTAACTTATGCTGTACCTCTGTTGTATTCTTTTTTTTATCTAGGGATTAGTCTAGTTGAATTTGGCAAAAGCCAGTACTGTCTTCGACTCCAAAGTTAAATGGGTAAACAATTCCAGTTTCATCTCAACCCCTCGGAGTTTGCAAACACATTGCACAGGTTTTAAACGATTTCGGTCAGTCTTCCTGGCCGAGGGCTTTAATCAACTGAGCGTGGAAAAGATCTGCAAATATATGTGCGCAAACAGCTTGTTTATTGGATTACCTTTTTCTGGTAGTTTAAGAACCAGTTTTGAGACGTGTGCCGTGCCTCTGAGGAACACTAGGTCATTCGGCTGGTCCTCCCGTGGTTATTTACGCCGGGATTAACCACTACAATTTAAGTTGCAACGGTATCGCCAAATTTTTTACAAGTTGATTGGTCCTTTCTGTCACAAAGGGAGCTCCATATTGTTCGACCATATAATTGGGCAGGTTTTAATTCAAATTTCTTCATTACCGTAATACATTTTTCAGTAAACCCCTGCCCAGTCGTTGTGAGGGCCATGTTTACTATATCTAAAAATTATTTAACAATATTAAATCTTGCAGTAGCTGCTTGGATGAATATAACCAATTAAGCTCCGGTAATTGGTTCCGTCTTGTCGTCTAAAGCCAGATCTACGTCATTTTCATTTTTCTTTTAAAGCTCAGTTAATATTGTAAATTTAGATAAATTCTCCATCACTAAATGGTTTTCCTTTTTTAGTGATTTAGTGATAATGTTGTTTATGCCTGGTAGTTGTCAGCTTAGTCTTTTCAAAAGCAAATATTCAGCTTCCTGAATGTTTTTAACAAGTCGTTACCTGTGCTTCTCAGTGCATTCCTTCTTGAAGTAAATGGGGACTTGCCCACTCTAGTAAACAAGTTGATCTGTTTGTGACAATGAAGACGGAGGTCGTTTGGAATTACTAAGTGACTTGTAAATTCAGCAAGCTTGATCTTTGTTCTTTCCAGTCGTCAGCCATACTGAACAATCTTTATTGAAGATTTCCTTCAGGATCAATATTTCTCTTCTTTGCTGTTGACATTTAAAATCCACTCAAGTAAAGCACAAGATGATGGATTTAATTTTACAAAAACTGGCATAATAAAACGAGATGAAACAATACAACTGGGCTAGCTGCATTATGCTAATACTTAGTTGCCAAATAGTAATACTACTATAACTGTTGTTTTGCCACCTAAATTATCTTTGTAACTTGTCGCCAATAAATTTCATTTTTGAAATGAAATTGAAATATCATCTGAGGGTACATGAAAGCCAGTTAACTGTAATGCGTCGTGCAAGCTATTGATAAAGAATATATTGCCCACAGTAAACACTTATCAGCAATGTTTAGAAAACTGTTTGGAATTGCACGTCTACTAAGGCACTATTAAGCCAGCAGTTTTGCATATATGGAATGCCACCAATGAGGATAATGATACCATTGTTTGAAAGTATCTATCCTGTTAATTGTTATTGTAGAAGTGTATTGCAACTGAATCTTGATTGTAGTATTTTTAAGCGTTTGCCTAATTTTTTGTCGTCTTCTCAGCCCAGGAAGTTATCTCCTTCGGCACAATAAATCGACGAAGTCTATACATTCTTATTCGTGCCTGTTAAGAACCTAGGATTCTAACTGACAAGGTGTAATTGACAGCACAAGTGACTCTACCAGTCTTGCCTTTTTGTTGGGGGAAACATTTCTGCCTTACCTGCTTTTTCTGCCTTTCCTTATTTAAAATTTTCATGGTCTACTCATTCCCTTTTCGAATAACGTCTTTCTTCCATACATATTTTGTGCTTATTATTGAAACAACCTCGATCTACTCACCTTGCAGTTCGAATCTTCCTATATCACCAGTTTCCATTACCTTGGATGTATTGATACTTTGGTTGAGGCATGTAGCTTCAGATGCATCTCTGACATCAAAAAAATGATTATTCAGCTTGTCAGAATTAGTTTCCAAGAAAGTGATATCGCTGGTATCGTTGACGTATCGGATGTCACCTTTCTTTCGCTAATATGAATGCCACAATACTTTATTTGCCAGTCCAGCGCATAATTTTCTTATTGTAGATATAAAAGCAAGGTGGTAAAGGGGCACAGTTCGCCTGCAAGCCTTTTTTAATATTCAGACTGTCAGTTTTACCATTATTGTGATAGTGGTTTTCTGGTCAACATGCATGTTTCAGAGGGGCAATGAAATGACCAGAAATACTCACGCCACGGAAAACAACCGCAAAACGAGCTTCGCCAATTTAGTCAAATGCTTTCCTAAATCTATGAAACAAAAGTATGCTACTTTTTGGTGCTCTCTGCACCCCTTCGAAATTCTGCGTTTGTAGTTAAATAACAATGGGTTCCCCTGATGTTAAAGCAGTCTGTTTTGGGGGTAAGTTTTGGGATGAAAAGTATTTGAGCTGTTTTTGTAAGACTTGGAGGAGTATTTCGCTAACATGCGAGAACAGAGCTGTACTCCTTTAGTTATTTACAATCTGGGGGGCAAAGGGATAGAGAACCCCCAAAAGGACCAAACGAGTTTGTGTAAGATATTATAGTCGTTTCCTTTCAAAGACATGGGGCTATAGTCTCTGTGTTAACATTAGTCTTGATTGTCCCTGTCATTGCATGATGCTACAGCCACTGTGCAATCGTGTCAAGGTCTTGTCAAAACTATTGTTAATGACCGTTTTCTACAGAAGTAAAGTATCGTCATTCTCTTGATGCACTCCCTTGACGTCACACCTGTATTTTGCAGGGCTTGTCAAGTGAAGGTTTCTGCCATCAATACGTTATATTGGTTGCAGATCAGTACAGAAAATAGTCATTATTTTATTATATATCTCACTTGATTATAGTCATTAGGCCTTAATATATACATGTCGTAGTTGTTTGGATTAGGCATGGCGAGCATCCTGCCATTGTACCGTAACTACGAACACGCTGAACAGACCTCTGTCATGTCTGTCGAAGAGCGGAGAAAGTAAAACTTGTCAGGACACGTCATAAGAGGAATATGTCGTCACAGAATAAGGTTTCAAGAACTGGAAAAAGGTATTAGAAGAGAATCAAGGTTTAAAAAGGGACTAGCATAGCGAGCCACACAAAGCATCTACACTACAGCTTATTATCATCCCGGAAATTAGTCAGAACGTATCAGTGATAATTAATAGTACTGTAGAACAACAATAGCAACGGTTGCTAAAATTTTGTAGTCACTTTAGTTCTTTTTATGCCATGAATGGCTATTCGTGGTTCATGGAATCCTAATAGAGAAATTGCGACAATAACTTTAGAGCTCTCCTATATTTAGCTGTTCAGGCAAAATAAAGTTTAATACCTAGGAATGGTCTGATAAAAAATAGTATAAGTTTACCTCTTCTAGGATTCGAAATGAACTTATTAAGCTACACGATTTTTTATAAGCAACTTGTGATTTTGATCAGATTTTAATCTTCTTTTCTTTTGTTTAATTTTTTTCAATTCAAAAGTAAGAAAAAAACAACATATCTTTAGTATACATTATATACTTTTACAGCCAAAACACAAGTTTTTGAAAAAGACAAAATTAAACGATCTCCTAGTCTCTACAACAGAGCATCAATTATGTTTCTGTCTTCAATATCTTCAATTCTTGCGTCTCCTTCCTCATTCGACTCTGAAAGAACATCATTAGGGGGCATCCCTTACCTCACCCGGGAGAGGAGTCTTTACTTCCTCATTCGAACTGGCTAATATGGCTTTTTTCATCTTACTGATTCTGGTTCCACACCCCGAAAAATCAAAACAGGCTTCATCATTCTCAGAGGACTGAATCACATTTGAAATGTGGCCTGTCGTTTGCCCAGTCGGCTACCAGGCTGCGCTACCCATACTCTGTAATTTCGGCGTTGGTCCTTTCCCTTTTTCACTGGAATTTCATACGTTCGTTTGTTTACAATAACTAAAGGGCGAGGCATTTGATCAGCATTAATTCTCTTCACAGGTAAAAAAAACCCTTTTCGGACTATAAGAAGGGTTTCCACCAAGAGATTTAATAAGCTCGTAAAAATTTGAGTGCGATTTCATCAATACTTGATGAAATATGCTTTTTCACATCCTCTTGTCGTTTTCGTTGAAAACACAGCGAAAGAACTTTGTTTTCTTAAAGCATGGACGATAGTTAGCTTGTGAAATCTATTCGCATTTGGGCTTCTCTGAAGCTGGATTTAATTGGCCAGAACATACAACCAATCAAAATCAATTTTCAATCCCTTTTTCTTGCTCCTCAGAACTTATCGTACAATTTAGTAAACNCGAAGAGCGGAGAAAGTAAAACTTGTCAGGACACGTCATAAGAGGAATATGTCGTCACAGAATAAGGTTTCAAGAACTGGAAAAAGGTATTAGAAGAGAATCAAGGTTTAAAAAGGGACTAGCATAGCGAGCCACACAAAGCATCTACACTACAGCTTATTATCATCCCGGAAATTAGTCAGAACGTATCAGTGATAATTAATAGTACTGTAGAACAACAATAGCAACGGTTGCTAAAATTTTGTAGTCACTTTAGTTCTTTTTATGCCATGAATGGCTATTCGTGGTTCATGGAATCCTAATAGAGAAATTGCGGACAATAACTTTAGAGCTCTCCTATATTTAGCTGTTCAGGCAAAATAAAGTTTAATACCTAGGAATGGTCTGATAAAAAATAGTATAAGTTTACCTCTTCTAGGATTCGAAATGAACTTATTAAGCTACACGATTTTTTATAAGCAACTTGTGATTTTGATCAGATTTTAATCTTCTTTTCTTTTGTTTAATTTTTTTCAATTCAAAAGTAAGAAAAAAACAACATATCTTTAGTATACATTATATACTTTTACAGCCAAAACACAAGTTTTTGAAAAAGACAAAATTAAACGATCTCCTAGTCTCTACAACAGTGCATCAATTATGTTTCTGTCTTCAATATCTTCAATTCTTGCGTCTCCTTCCTCATTCGACTCTGAAAGAACATCATTAGGGGGCATCCCTTACCTCACCCGGGAGAGGAGTCTTTACTTCCTCATTCGAACTGGCTAATATGGCTTTTTTCATCTTACTGATTCTGGTTCCACACCCCGAAAAATCAAAACAGGCTTCATCATTCTCAGAGGACTGAATCACATTTGAAATGTGGCCTGTCGTTTGCCCAGTCGGCTACCAGGCTGCGCTACCCATACTCTGTAATTTCGGCGTTGGTCCTTTCCCTTTTTCACTGGAATTTCATACGTTCGTTTGTTTACAATAACTAAAGGGCGAGGCATTTGATCAGCATTAATTCTCTTCACAGGTAAAAAAAAACCCCTTTTCGGACTATAAGAAGGGTATTGATGAAATCGCACTCAAATTTTTACGAGCTTATTAAATCTCTAGTTCTGACCACATGATGGCACTAGCTTCTTGCTTCTCAATGCATTACGGAAGTAGTTTAATTGATTTGGCCCTAATACTGGATGAACAGGAAAGCTGACAAACAATCCCCTTAACATGTTCCATTTGTGTAAATAGCTTCTCCTAATTCGTCACCACACTTATGACAACATCATGTTCATCTCGCTATCCTTCAGTATTTCATTTAAGCACTTTGTGAGCTTAGCCATGGTTTTCAAGTCAAAAGCTTTCGATATGTTACGCATGACGATAAATATGATGTAGTCAGATTTGGACGGTGTTCAGTTGTTCTGTAGTAGAACGTCCATGCTGGTAAGCTGCTTTGTTAATGAAAATTCGGTCTTTGAGTCATTGACCATACAAATTGACAAAAACCTTCGAAGCATTGACAGTAGGAAGATAGATACTTCCATAAGAGCTTGAATTTGAAACGAGACATTTCTGTGATATCTTAACCACAATATAAGTAATCTGTTTCCTATAGCAATGCCTTCTAGGCGTTTCATCTGAATGATTAGTGTTAGGTGATCTGGTCAAATCAACGTGGTTGGGTGTGGCAATTTATGTTAAAAGATTGTGTTTGTAGTAATCGTATTATTGTCTCTTAATAAGTACAATAATTTAGAAATTCTCCGAAACGAATTTGACCACCCACGTGCCGGACTGTATGGCATATGTTTAATAAGATGACGGTAAGAGAACAGGCACTTGGAGGGATCTACAATAGCTTGAAAAAGATCAAGAGTCTCGAAAGTGACAAAAAGTACTGATGAAGAGGAAAGAATCAAGGAGGCAGGCCTCAAAGCTAGCATGAAAAAGGTTTAGGCACTTGTTTGGATGCAAGCTAAGTTCTATGATTATGAGCCAACTTGATAAGCTAAGCCAAACTTTGCAAGACCCAAGTCTATTTGCATTTGAATCTTATAAATTTGCAAAAATGACCATGAATACGCTGAGACAGGGCCCACTATAGTACGAATGAAGCCACTATACTTAGAGAAAAAGAGTCGACCTATCAAGAGCACCGATTATTGTGCAACAGCAACCTCTTACTTTCCTGATTCTTTATTAGAATTCTACATGCCTATGTATTTTAAAGCTCTAGATATAATAGCATGAACAATAACGGAAAAGTTTTAAGCTAGCTTATTTTCAGTAAAATTAAGTCCAGGAAGAAGGAGAAGAAGAAGAAAAAGGCACAAAGGAAAGGCTTTCCAATGAAAAACTGCAGGTGGGTTAAGTAGCCTCTCTCTCTAGAACAGCACAGAGTAGTGGCACCGCCCCTGAATGGCGGGTGGGAGATTGCACACGTAGACCAACGCAATCTAATGGAAAGGCATCTTGACAGAAAAGCCTAGCCCTTAAAGCCTGGGTGTTGAAAAGGAGGCTAACTACCTCCTCCTCTGAAAGATTCTACTCCTAGATATATTCAAGACCATCATTTACGTTTATGCCACACAAAATTAGAAAGGAACTGAGAAGGAGCAGTTCTATCAGGAACTACAAAAAGCAGTTGATGGGTGTAACAAGAATAAACGGGGGATCTCAATGCCAAGGTTGGGAGTATTAACACCAGTTTCGAGGTAATAATGGGCATACATGGTCTAGGAACACCAAATGAAATTGGAAAAAAACTGTGCAAATTCTCTCAGTTAAAGGGGGTTGGGAAAACAGGAACAGTTTTCCCCACAAAGATATCCACAAGGCAACATAGATTTCAACAAATGGGAGAGTTAAAAATCAAATCGATCATTTTACGATCAACGGACCATAGAGGATCGCCCTTACTTGACTCAAGGGTACAGAGAAAAGCAGGTGCAAATAATGAACCTTAACCTGGTGAGAACAACCATCAAGCAGGATGAAGGCAAAATACAAGAAGAAGAACATGGGGGTGAAGGGGAGCGTGAGGGAGAACAAGAGGAGAAGGATAGAAGAAAACGTACAAGGAGCACAGAATGCAGCGGAAAATGGACAACAGAAAGAACTGTAAAACATAGTGAAATAGATGACAGGACAAATTACAAGAAAAGCAACTGCAGTGAAGAACAAGAACGGTGAGCTGCTGAATAAAAAAGAAGCAAGGCCTGATAAGATGGAAGAACAGGGAAGTACTAAACAGAGATTCACCTAAAGAACCACTACAAGAAAAAACAGAGGAGAGAAAAGAGTTTGACATCCCAACAGAGGCATCAAATTTGCAGGAGATACGAAATACACTGAAGGCCCTCAAGAAAGGAAAAGCCCCTTGAGGAGTCTAAATTACTACAGAGGTGCTCAACGCAGACTTAGAACAAGCAAGCAAAAAATTGCAAAGGTGTTTTACCTTGTTTAGGAGAAAGAAAACGTCCCTTCGGAATCTAGAAAAGAAGCAATCTGCAAAATTTTAATGAAAGACAATCTTCAAGAATGTGTAAACTGACGAGGAGTTACATTGCTGCTACTGGCCAGCATAGTGCACATCAGAATTCCGATCAAAAGGGTACAATTAAGAATGGACTTATTACCCAGCAAGGAACAAGCCAGTTTTAGGATAGGCAGAGGAACTATTGACCAGATATGTATACTCAGAAATATTTTGGAACAAGTCAACGAATGGAATGTAACTCTGTACATATACAGCCTCTGGATCCTCATACGTAGTATTGCAATACCATGAAACTCAAACTATTAAGGCCTAACAAAGCGGCAGGGACTGATGACATCCTGACAGAATTCCTCAAAAATCTTGGTCCAATTGCCTCTAACTGGCTACTGCTTATGTTCAATGATTGCCTCAGCTCCCAACAAATTCCATCAATCTGGAGGAGAGCTAAGGTTGTAGCAATACTAAAGCCAGGAAAGAACGCCGATGAACCCAAGAGCTAACGACCTATCTCTCTTTTCTGTATCAGCTACAAGCTGTTCGAGAGACTGCTGTTGACTCGAATCAGCTCACTAGTAGAACAGCAGTTGACACCTGACCAAGCAAGCTACCGNGCAGTGAAGAACAAGAACGGTGAGCTGCTGAATAAAAAAGAAGCAAGGCCTGATAAGATGGAAGAACAGGGAAGTACTAAACAGAGATTCACCTAAAGAACCACTACAAGAAAAAACAGAGGAGAGAAAAGAGTTTGACATCCCAACAGAGGCATCAAATTTGCAGGAGATACGAAATACACTGAAGGCCCTCAAGAAAGGAAAAGCCCCTTGAGGAGTCTAAATTACTACAGAGGTGCTCAACGCAGACTTAGAACAAGCAAGCAAAAAATTGCAAAGGTGTTTTACCTTGTTTAGGAGAAAGAAAACGTCCCTTCGGAATCTAGAAAAGAAGCAATCTGCAAAATTTTAATGAAAGACAATCTTCAAGAATGTGTAAACTGACGAGGAGTTACATTGCTGCTACTGGCCAGCATAGTGCACATCAGAATTCCGATCAAAAGGGTACAATTAAGAATGGACTTATTACCCAGCAAGGAACAAGCCAGTTTTAGGATAGGCAGAGGAACTATTGACCAGATATGTATACTCAGAAATATTTTGGAACAAGTCAACGAATGGAATGTAACTCTGTACATATACAGCCTCTGGATCCTCATACGTAGTATTGCAATACCATGAAACTCAAACTATTAAGGCCTAACAAAGCGGCAGGGACTGATGACATCCTGACAGAATTCCTCAAAAATCTTGGTCCAATTGCCTCTAACTGGCTACTGCTTATGTTCAATGATTGCCTCAGCTCCCAACAAATTCCATCAATCTGGAGGAGAGCTAAGGTTGTAGCAATACTAAAGCCAGGAAAGAACGCCGATGAACCCAAGAGCTAACGACCTATCTCTCTTCTCTGTATCAGCTACAAGCTGTTCGAGAGACTGCTGTTGACTCGAATCAGCTCACTAGTAGAACAGCAGTTGACACCTGACCAAGCAAGCTACCGACCAGGAAAGTCATGTGGCGCCTAGCTGCTAAAGCTCACTCAACATATAAAAGACGGCTTCCAGAACAAGAAACATACCTGCAAGTACCAGTTAACGACCCCCTGCGTGTTGCCGGTGTCCTCGTCGGGTGGCTATATATCCAGCTTGGCTGTACTCTGACCTTTGCAGATGGAATCTAGGAGTGTTTCCTATTCGAGGGTTAGATGTCATTTACATGTCACAACGTGACGGTTGGGGTAATTGACACATTTTACTACAAGGATAGCAACAAAAAAAGACGAGTGAAGACCACTATTTCCGCTGATTATTATTCCAGCATTGATATTCCGATAACAATGATCCAAAGTATTGGGACAGCAACTATTCATTTCACAAATAGTACTAAGGGCTCTTTGTTGGATTTCCCTCCTAACATCTGAGAGCCCCCTACCCTATCAAAACCCACAGCCGGTGGTCAACCTCAATCCCAAAAGGAAGTACTCCCTATTGTGATTAAGGCCACCAGATATCTATTTGGCCTGCTCCAGACTTAAGGGGTTCTTGAAAGTGGTAAGATACTGACCCAGACCCAGTACAAGCCTCTGGATTCTGCGAGTTGGGAGGTCTCCCCGCAAAGTCTCTCTAGAGATGTTTCCCATTATTCGTGGAGGTCATCGTCATTCAAGGGTTCCTTCTCAAGTAATGGTGTGTGCATGTCTCCGGTACTCTCAGCAAGGCCTTGGTGAGACATAAGCTTTTCACTTCTCTTGTAATTCCTCTAAGACTTTTTTGAAGGGCAATTTCCTAGTATTTAATATTTATTGGCATAATTACAAGGATTAAATCTATAACTTGACCGACTTTGAATTTCGATAGAAAATAAGAGAGGATGACGATGAAAAAAATTTTGTATTGGGGAGTATCGGATAATTTTTGCGCAGCCTGGCTGGAAAGAAAAATATTTAGGGATAGACCGATTCTAAAAATATGACGTCATCTAAGTTCCAAAACGAGGCAAGAAGTGTATCTCCAAGGCTGGAAGTCAACAACGAACATCAAAATTTCTGTTCTGTCGATTGCGATTCTGCACAATTTTCTTTAAATCCACTGCAACAAATGGATCCTCAACTTTTAGTACCTACAAAACGTAAGCAATAATTAAATCCTTGGTACCAACTACTTCTAATCGTAATCGTTCTTTGTGCCACCTTGAAGGCTTATGATCTCGAGTTCCGAGTTGTCTGTTGTGTTCTAGGATTTAGAACAGGGTCTTTGCTTACTCTACCTCTTGATTGTGGGACACTCCAAACACAAGGTCTTGAAGTACATGCTTCTTGCTCTGGGACAATGGTCAAGCCCATGGCGAACTCTAACAGGCCTAACAGACATGCAACTGAAGGCGTGAGCTGGAGGCGGGTAACTTAAAATGGATATTAACGGATTTTGAGAGAAAAAAAGGCTCAAATCCTACTATTTCATCAAAACTAGGTCAAATCTCTACGAAGTTCATCAATGTAAAGATCATAGTAAGGTTTTCGGACACAAAATCAAACATTTTTTTCAAAATCAGCCTCTTCTTGAAAAATAAAAACATGATGATATATACAGTATTTACATAAAAAAGACTTAACACAGATAAATAATAAATAAATTATTTTGTTTTGGTTTACTCTAATGCCAACTTTAGCAATTTCTGTTTTGGTTCTACTGATGATCTTGGTGTAAAAAGTCTACTGGTGTTGTTAAAATGTATGTTTGAGAAAGTGTTACCATGCTTTCTTTCTACGTTTAGTCCATACATATCAGGCAATAACATTAAAATATTCATAAATGATTTTCCACAAGTTTTGTTTTGAACTTCATGAAATACAAGATACCCAAATAAATATAACTGGCAATAATTATCTGGGGGTATTTTGAGACCACCACGATTAATTGGATTTGTAAAATCACCATATTTATCATAATAACTGTGTGTATCTGATGGCATTTCTTCAGTATTTCGAGAAATATATCCACTAATATACACAATACTCATTTTTACACCATGAGGTAGTGATTCTTCCATTCTATGTATGTTTTCAATTATTTCTGAACAGTTATCATCAGGTAAATAGGAGCATTTATCACAATTGTGTTCAGCATCAGCTAATTTATTAACATCAATATCAAGTTGCAAAAGTAGCTTAGCTTTTTGAATTCTCACTTTCTCCAAAACTTGTTGTACAGTTATAAAATATGTCCCACCTGAACCTTAACTTTGAAAACATTTTTTCACGAAAACCAGGTATATATGATCCACTGTAAGCCATGGTTTAACACATGAAAACTTTTGGAAAAACGATTGATTAACCCGATTATTGTCACAAATAATTGCTTGTACAATTCCAGAAGAACTCTGAATAATCTCTAATAATGTTTTTGTCTGTTCGAATAAAAAATCAGTATCTAACTTGCTAACTGGAAGCATCTTACATAAAAACTTTGGCCCACCAAATAGAGAGACAATCATCA